>WNGS01162923.1:0-11619 GCA_020271785.1 Procambarus virginalis | reverse complement strand
ACTGCCTTGGAGTCAGGTGCTGTCACAGTGAGAGGTTGTGTTAGCTGGAGCTCCGAGTGAAGCAATATTATTACATCAATAATGGAGGGATGGTGAAGGAGCTGGTGAGTCTGGTTGGAGCTCTGAGACAGAGCTGGATTCGCTACGGGAGGAGGTACGACAGCTGAAACAACAGCAGGAAGAAACAAAGGAGGAGACAAGCATTAAGAAGCCCTCGTCTTGGCAAGTTGTGAAAGACAGGGGTCTTAAGAAGACCTTGGCAAAACCAACAACTACTAGCCTACAATTAAGGACTTTTTAACGCATTTGAAGTATTAGAGGACGAGTGCTGTGGTGAACCTGTTGTCCAACGAGGAGGCAAAGGCAAAGCAACGAGGACATTGAACGCAGGTCCCTCAAATGCTCGAAAGGAAAAGGGAGAATCGAAGCGAATTTTGGTTGTGGGAGATTCCCAGGTGAGGTATTTAGACAGAACGTTTTGTGCCAGAAATAGATGGAACAGATTAAGGGTGTGCTATCCGGGAGCTTGAATTGGTGATATTGTTGGAAACATGAATGATATTATGGCGGGAAATGGGAACCAAACCATTATTTGTATTAGTGCAGGGGGTAATGATATTGGACGAATAGGAGTGAGGAACTAATACAGAGATTCAGGAAAGCCATTGAATTAGTTAGGAGCAAGGGAGGAATCCCAATCATATGTGGCATTCTTCCAAGAAAGGGAGTGGGAAATGAATGGATGTCGAGGGCCACTTGGTGTCAATTTGCCGGCTGGAAAGATATTGCAAATCAAATGCAATATCTTCATAGACAACTGGAACACTTTATGGAAGAAATGAAATATATGCTCGTGATGGGGGCATCTTCGAGAGCTGGGGTTGTTGCTGTTGCGAACTCGTTGGAAGAAGTGGTTAGAGGTGTTTGTTTGGGTTTAAACTGTTAGTAGATAGAGGTATGGGAAGTGTTTTGGAGGAAGGAGGTAATAAAAGTATGTGTTTGTGGGAGTAAAGGAATTGGCAAAATGATCAGGGAAATTGAAGGGGCCTCAAAATAACAATTCACTTAGGATATATTACACTAACAGTAGAAGTCTAAGAATAAAAATAACGAATTAAATGCTCTGTTGTCTGCACAGAAAAAATAGATATTAATTGCACTTACCGACAACGTGGATGAATGTAGATAACAGAGAACTTAGCTGAATATCAAATAAATGGAATTAAAACTATTTCACACAGATAGATATAATAGAGAGGTAGTGGAGTAGCCATATACGTTAGGGACAA
Organism: Procambarus virginalis; assembly: GCA_020271785.1. Classification (NCBI taxonomy): domain Eukaryota; kingdom Metazoa; phylum Arthropoda; class Malacostraca; order Decapoda; family Cambaridae; genus Procambarus; species Procambarus virginalis. The sequence goes on along the minus strand of WNGS01162923.1, from coordinate 10,330 downwards.
TTTTGAAATGTAGTCTCAAAGAGGGAATCAAAACTACGCCACACACAGAAACTATTTGGATAGAATTAAACGAAAAAGCAAATAATATTATAATAGGAGCTATAGGCCACCAAATTTAGACAGAATGGAAGCAAAGCATCTATGGGATGAAATATCTAGAGCATCTAGATCTAACAGTATTATGTCATGGGGTGACTTTAATTTTAGTGAAATAAACTGGTTGAACAAAAACAGGGAATAGTGAAGCAGAAGATTTTCTAGAATTAATTGACGATGCTTTCTTACGCAACACATTAGGAACCAACACGGGAAATTAATATTTTAGATTTTGTGTTAACTACCAGGGAAACACAAATTAATGACATCGAAAGAGGGATGTGAGCTAGGGAACAGTGATCACAAAGAAATAGATTTTAGCATAGAATGGACTAGACCTGTAGGAGAAATTCTGTTAAAGTGCCAGATTTCGAAAAGCTGATTTTAATAGCCTAAGAAATTTTTTGGGTCAAATTGATTGGAAAGTCTTAGGTGTGGGGTGTGGGCCGGTCTTGGAGCGAGACATGAGCCCAGCGATAGGTTGATGTAAATGGGGATTTCGATATGGATTCAAAATATAACGTATTTAAGAATATTCTAAACAAAGCACAGGAACGTAGTATACAATTCAAATTGAATAGATCGAAAACTAATGACCCAAAGTGGATAACAAAGAATTTGAAGAACGTTATAGGTAAAAAGCGAGCTTGGTACAAAAGGATTAAAAATGGGGAGGTCACCTTAGAACAGGAATTCTGACAACTGGTTAGAAATGTTAAAAAGAGATAAGGAAAGCGAAAAGAAACTATGAAGTTCGTATAGCAGGGCAGCAAAGACAAATCCTAAAGGGTTTTGAGTCTTGCGCCAGGGGTAGTTGTCTGGTCCGGCAAGCCTCTCCACTAGTCTAATAAGACCAGGGATAATGCCTGCACGTGATGCAGGGGGCTGCGAAGGAGCCTGTGGTGCCTTGGGTCCCCATTGTGAAGGCTGGGTCGCCTGGTGGGAGGAGCCACTATTTGGTAAGACTGGAAAGTCTCTTGGTCGCTCGGTGGGTGGGGGATGAGGTGGTGGGTTGAGCGCTGGGCTCTGTTCATGGTGGTAGAAAGGTTACTTCTCTTTTCTTCAACTTTGGTCTTTATGTTTTCCTGTCTGCGAGAACAGCGGTAGGAAATTGCGGGGTGATTGCCATCGCAGAGAAAGCAGCGATGTGTAGTTGCCTTGCGTATGGAGTAATGATGGTCCAGTGCGCACGGGCTGCACTTCTGGACGGGGTGCTGACACTTGTTGGGGGTGGAAGAGCTCGTAGCACTTTAAGCACTGCTGGAGTTCCTGGGAACGTTCCTTTTTCACTTGGTGGGGTGGTATTTGTAAGCCGAAACGGTAGCCTATGTGGCAGCCTGTGTGGACGCAGCTATTGTGGTGAAAGTAATCTTCATTGATAATTTGTCGGTGCTGCAGAACTCTAGGTTGAATACTCCCAGGTTCGGATTTTCGTCCTCGATGCTGTCCATGATCTTATGTTGCTGTCGGTCAGCGATCCACTGGTTGGTCCTGCTGGTAAAAACAGTTCTTCCGGCCAGGAACTGACGTGGGAAGTGAGGACGTAGGTGGTGCTCCTTGCGAAGTATGGCATCGTTGTTCAAGAGTTTTTCTAATTCTACCTCACATGAAAAAAGAGCACGATATCACCACCTTCCTGACTAATGTCAGACGGTGTGATGCCGGCCACGTCCTTCAAGACCTTCAGAATATCGCTTTTCCCGAAAGAATGACCGTCGAGGGTGCTTACTCTAACCTTTAGACGTTTAGGTAGCATTGTATCCACACCCTCAACGGGTCGCAGTGAGAAGGATATGACGGCTGTACCTGCCCTTATGGTGTCAGGTCAGGTGTACTGGAGAGAGAAATTTCAAAATATCCACATGTTCAAGGATGCAGGGAAGAAAAACATTTAACTCACACACAAAAAAAAAGCAGGTCGAGTCCAGTACTTCTGAATTCGATATTGATTTGTCAGTTTCAAGTGCACCGACATCAAAAATTCCAATTCGAACTTCCATGGCGAGTTCATCTGACGGATGTAACGGTAACAAACAAGTTCCAATAACAAAGTGGACTAAAGATCCTGCAATGGAATGCGCAAAGGTTGTGCACAAAAATTGCAACACTTCCAATGCATAACGGCAACCAAAGGCACAGACATCCTACACTACTGGAGAGGTTGCTTCGAGACGGATTAGAACCTAAAATCTCAGTCCATCGAGGCTTCTTCCATCCATGGATCAATGTGCAATCCGGTGGATGTGACATCTATGTGAAATATGCCCTGATCTCAAACCCACACTCATCCCACCTGATTGTAGGCCGGGGACAGAGGTTATGGAAGTATCCATTGTACAGGTCTCTACGAACAGAAACGAGTCTCGGAGTTATTTGGACACTCCAAAACATCGAATAATAGTTTGTGGTGATATTAATGCCCATCATCGTGTGGCACTGGGCTCCGACAACAAATGAGGCTGCCACTCACCTAGCACATCTACTAGACCAGCTGCCAGAAATTCATGTCCCAAACAAGGATGAACACACCCACATTCAAGAAGGAAGACTGGATCTTATCTTTACTTTAGCCTCCCTCAGATGCAACCGCATGGTCAGTAGAAACCACACTCACAAGCTAACACGATGGGGTCCAAATTGATCAAGAAATGGAAATATCCATACCATTTCCACCAGAAGCCTGGAATTTCGTTCTAACGAAATGGGACCACTTTCAAAACCTCATCTCAGTGTTAAAGAAAATGTTGTTCCTAAATACATTAATCAGGCAGAACAAGATTTTGTCAAAGCAATTCACAGAGCAGCTAACCACTCAATTCCACTGAACAAACAGTCCACCAGACACCACAAATATCACTGGTATTAGTGCGAACGTGTCAAAGAATTCAATCACAGACTCCTCTGATCAAGGAAGCCATAAACAATATAGCCACGTAATCGCAACAAGACCCTACTGTGAGGTCAAGGAACATTCGCACCAAGAGACCAGGATAACCAAAGAACACAACAGGCTGGATTGTGTTCACATCTGAATGAACTCACTTCTCTTTGAGCGACGTGGCAGCAAATTCACAGGGCCAAAAGGAAATGAAACACCAAAAGCTAAGGTGGACTAAGGATCTAAGGATCTAAGGATCCTCAACAGGAAGCTTAAGGACAAGCAACCAAATTTGCACAAAGAGCAGCCAGTAATCCACTTCCACCAGATATACTAGCAGTGTAGAAAGGATTAGAAGGAAAAGCTGGAATAAATTACTAACAGCATGTGCAGAAGCTGCTGACATTGATACCCCCTTTCACATTGGTCTCCAAAGGTACATCTCCGGGAGACAAAATAACTTATACAATTATAAGGAACCTCAGGCCAGAGGAGCTCGCTGCAGACCTAAGGTTAATTAATTTAGCCTGGACTTCTCAAACTAGACCTACAGCTTGGAATAGGGCAAACAGAGCCGATCCCAAAACCCAAAGATCCAGCTAATCCAAGACCCATCTCTCCAAAGCTGTGCAGCCAAGACGGCTGACAGAATGGCACTCCACACACTTTAGTGGAAAAGGCCTAAACTGCCCCAGGCAGTTTATGTATGCCTATAAAAAAGGGGTTGGCACAGAGGAATGTATTAGAACTTTGTTAGCCAAACTGAATGACAGACCAATACTACTAATATTCCCGAATCACGAAAAAGTTGGGGCGCTAGCTAATTCAAAGGCTATGTCGATGCCCCATTGACAAAGTGGTCAAAGGCAACCTGCTCTCCTGGACCAAGAAGAAGAAGTAAGAATGGTACAGTTTACTACCATTACAGAATGGTACTACGTGGTACAGTTACTGAATACAAAAGAATGAAAATGGTAAACCGTAAGAAGGCAAACTCAGCTCCCTACTCTTCAAATGTTTAATGGAAAAAATAATGAGGCTGAAACTCCCACAACACTGCAGGCTACTAAACTATGCGAATGACTTTGTCGTCATCATAAAATAAAGATGTGGCGTGCCTTGCACCTAAATGCTTAGATTGGATCTGAGAAGAGGCAAAGTAGATTGGTAAAATTTAACCCTAACAAAAGCCAGACCCGTAAAAATAGTGAAGCCCAACATCCAACTCAAAGTATAGGTTCATCCAATTGAATGAGTGGACACTTACCAGTATCTAGGAATAATCCTTGACAAAATTTAATGCTGAGGTCACTTACTCGAGAGAAAGAGAACGGCAGCCAGAATGGCAATCCTCAGGTACCTAACCTCCATCTCTGGAGGTTAGGTACTGCAGTAGGTCAGTACTCCAGTACTGACCTACTGCAGTACTGGAGTACCTACTGCAGTACCTGGAGTAGGTACTCCAATCTGCAGGTCATTCGCATATATATACAGGCAGTCTGATCAGTGGTCGCCTATGCAGCATCTGCACTCAAGCCAATCACAGTAACAGGAAAAAATGGCAGCACGAAGCAATACTATGAGAGCTGCCCTTGAACCAGGTTTGAAACAGACTGGATATGGGTTTGTCCTCTCCAAGAAAAAAATTCAAAGAACAGCTACGATTATCAGTAAGATAATGGTTTCCCCTAATCCAGTCCCAGTAAGACAGGCCTTGGTGGTTGGACTCGGCCAAAACAACGGCTAAGTTCTTTTGGCCAAGTCACAAAGTCTACACTTTAGCTTTGTCCTGGCTTTGTTGCTGTGGACTCTTCCCTTTCACAGTATATACTCAAATGCTCTAATCTTTCTAACAAACGCGACCTAACATAAGCCTACCCTCCTATTTTCTTTCTTTCTCTTTCCTTTTCTTTATCTCTTCTCCTATGCTCCCTTGCTATCCTCTTCTTTTTCCTATCTCCTTCTCATTCGGTGGTTATAATAGGACCTGCCTCGTATAGGCCAATAGGCCTTCTGCAGCTCTTATTATTATTACTATCCCCTCTACTACACCTTACTTTGCTCCTCAGCTCTCTCTTGCCTATTTATTGCCTGTCTCTACTCCCTCATCACTCGCGGAGGGTGCAGTTGCGCCTCCACAGATCTCCAGTATCATCTTTTGATACTGGTAATGGCTCAAAAGGGCCACCACTTACGGGCTATTCATGCCCGTGCCACCTCTTGGGTGGCTTAATCTTCATCAATCAATCAATCCCTCATCACAATCGACTTGAGAATGGTCCAGGACGGACCGAAACGTCGTCGTCTCTTCACCTTCTAGTGTGTGGTCTGGTCAACATACTTTAGCCACGTTATTGTGACTCATCGCCTGCATATAGATACCACACGAAAGCGTCTTACCCTGTTTAACTTCTTCGATGCTCTACCTTCCTTTAAACAGCCTTTTCGCGCCTTTGAATCTTCCCTTCTTGCCGCCAAGCGTCGAAAGAACCAGCACAGGTTTCTTAAAGACTGTCTTGCTGAGCAAGTTCTCCCGCTTTCTTTATCTCACTTTCTCCAGTTCAACACTTCGGGTTCTCCTTTTCCTGAACATGCCCGCCTTCTTCTTCAAGAACTTATTCACGCCACCTCCTTGCAAGTTGACGAGGCTTTTCTAGCTGTTCGTCAACATCAACGCTTTCTGTCCTCTTCTCTTCCCAGTGAACTATGCAATATCCTTTTTCCAATTGCATTTGACACTGCTCACGTCTCCACCTTCCCACCACTCCTGCACACTACACAACAAACTTCAACGCCTGATCTCCAACAGTCCTTGGGCCAAATACTCTCTCTCTGACTGTGTTACTAACCTTTCATCCTACTCTCTTTCTAGGCACCAGCAAGAACTTCTAGGCCTTGGTTTGTCTTTTGCTACTTCCCCTGGCCCACGCTGTGGCATTGATCTCATTAGTTCCTTTGACAGGTTTGTCAATTCTAACTCTAGCACTCTTTCGGACCTGTCTGCCTTTAGAGAGTTCTTGACAGCTTGTTTTCTAAAAATCACCACCTTCCTCGTCGCTTCCAGCTTGCCCTTGCCTCCCTGAAATCTAACAACTCTATTCTTATCCTTCCTTCCGACAAAGGCAATTCGGTGGTTGTCCTTGACCGTGAGGACTACCTCCGAAAAGCAGATGTCTTGCTCTCTGACTCTCGCACTTATGCTCCTCTGACTTCTAACCCTTTGGATCGCCTCAAAACTTCCTTTAACCGCAAACTAAGACAGCTCTCTAGTCTTTGTCCTCCTGACTTTGATCTCATTAAACGTTTCCGTGTCATCTGCCCTTCTCTTCCTTATTTCTATGGTCTTCCTAAGACTCACAAACCTGGTGTTCCTCTTCGTCCTATCATTTCTTCACGGGGCTCTGTCAGCTATCCTCTTGCCTCCTGGCTCGCTAAAACCCTGACGCCTTACCTTGGCACTTTTTCCCCTGCCCATCTTCGTCACTCTCAGGACTTCATAGAAAGACTGCGCCTGTAACCCTCTTGTAAGATGCTTAGTCTTGATGTCGACTCTCTGTTTACTAATGTTCCGCTCGATGACGTTCTCTCTTTCCTTAGACAGAAGGCGTCAGAGGGCCTTCTTCCTCTCCCTCTTCCTACTGACGTTTTCCTCGATCTCATTAGACTCTGTGTTGACTCTAACTCTTTCTCTTTCAACGGTAAATATTACACTCAAACTTTCGGGGTTGCTATGGGTTCCCCTCTCTTCCCGGTTCTTGCTAATTTCTACATGGAATACTTCGAAACTGTTCTTCTTCCTTCTATTGATACTCGTCCCTCTCTTTGGCTTCGCTATGTTGATGACATTTTTGCTTTATGGCCTCATGACCTTAATCTTTTCCAGCCTTTCCTGGCCTCTCTTAACAATCTGGCTCCTTCTATCCATTTCAAAGTTGAGTGGGAATCTAATTCCCTCCTTCCTTTTCTTGACGTTCATGTTCACAGCTGTGTCTGGGTTCTCTTTCTCTGTCTAACGTAAACCCATGCATAGTGGCATGTACATTCACTTCTTTTCCTACCATCCTCCTTCTGTTAAGAAAAGTGTCCTCGTCTCTCTCTTCCTCCGCGCTCTACGCATCAGCGACCCTCAGTTTCTTGATTCTGAAATTGCCTTTATCTACAAATCATTCTCTCGCCTTGGTTACCCTTTGCATTTCATCAACTGTGCCTACTCTCAAGCTAAACGAAATTTCTTAAATCCTAAACCTGCTTCCAACACTAGTAGCACTGTACTATGCCTTCCCTTCATATCTGAACTCAAAACTTTTACCAATACCTTTCGTCCTCTTGACATTAAACTCGCCTTTCGACAAACTAACACACTTCGTAGCAATCTAGTTCACACTGCTCCTCCTGCTTCTAATGCTGCTGGTGTCTACTCTATTTCCTGTTCGTCTTGTCCTCTCCAATACTTTGGCGAAACTGGCCGTACACTGAATGACAGACTTAAAGAACACAAGAGAAGTGTTAAGTCTGCAGACACTAACAATGCTCTCTTCTGCCATGTGAGGGATTCTAATCATCCCATTGATTGGTCTTCCTCCAAAATAATCTTTCCTGCCTCTACTCTACACAGACGCCGTCTTGTGGAATCGGCTCTAATACACAATGTACCCAACATGAACTTGAGTCCTGGCTTTGTTGCTGTGGACTCTTCCCTTTCACAGTATATACTCAAATGCTCTAATCTTCTAACAAACGCGACCTAACATAAGCCTACCCCTCCTATTTTCTTTCTTTCTCTTTCCTTTTCTTTATCTCTTCTCCTATGCTCCCTTGCTATCCTCTTCTTATTCCTATCTCCTTCTCATTCGGTGGTTATAATAGGAGCTGCCTCGTATGGGCCAATAGGCCTTCTGCAGCTCTTATTATTATTACTATCCCCTCTACTACACCTTACTTTGCTCCTCAGCTCTCTCTTGCCTATTTATTGCCTGTCTCTACTCCCTCATCACAATCGACTTGAGAATGGTCCAGGACGGACCGAAACGTCGTCGTCCTCTTCACCTTCTAGTGTGTGGTCTGGTCAACATACTTTAGCCACGTTATTGTGACTCATCGCCTGCGTCTACACTTATCCCCACCGTTGGGAGGAGCCCACCTTCAAAATTGTAATAAAAGTCTTCACTGAACAAGGCTTCCTCTGATCCAACAATCCTAGCGCATCATAGAAGAGCAAATGACCAGCATTGCAGTAGCAGGAGCCACCCCATCTTCATAGACAGATCAGTGGACACAATGTGTGTGTACTGGCGCTACTCTTTGCACGGACAATGAATAGGCCTATTAGAGATTGGGAGGCGCAGTATATCAATCATCCAAACTGAGCTGTTTGCCATACTAAAGGCATTCGCGTACGTGATTGCCACAAGCACCCAAATGCAATCAAACACAGACTTAAAGATGCACTGCCATATTAGGAAAAAAGAAGCTGAAAGACACGGGGAATAATTACCACCATTTTGTATCTTGGAGCAGTAGCAAAGGCAAAATTTCAACATAACCCTAAACTGGATCCAATCCTATGCTGGAATCCCATTAAATGATTATTTATGTGTGGTGCTGCTTTTTGCACCTATAGCCAACAGACATATTGGAGACTAGCTTGGAGCAGTATCATCAACCCAACTGGAGCTGTTTGGCATACAACAGACATTCGCATATGTTATCACACAATACTATAAATCAATTATACAAACTGACTCGAAAGCTGCACTTAAATATTAGGAAATATTTAGTGGTTAAGACAGCGTGGAAATGATTACCACCGCTTTGTATCTTGGAGCAGTCGCTAAAGGCAAAAGACTCAACATAACCCTAAACTGGATCCAATCCCATGTTGTAATCCCATTAGGGTGAATTCTGATGAAATTCCTAAATGGCAACTCATCATCCAGTGATCCACAAAAGAATCCAGCTCAGCCCAGAGTACATAAACACATCACCAAAAGAGAACCTCTCCCTCTCTCGTGTAGTACCTACACCCCCCAAAAAGAGGGGATTGATTGATTGATGAAGATTAAGTCCCCAAAAGGCGGCACAGGCATGAATAGCCCGTAAGTGGAGGTCCTTTTGAGCCATTACCAGTATCAATAGATGATACTGGGATCTGTGGAGGTGCGACTGCACCTGTGTGATGGGAGATGTCTCCCGTTTGACCAAATGTTAGAAGAGGAGCAGGCACCATGCTAAAGATGTTAGGCTTACAAGAGAAATAAGTGATGTGAAAACGCTAGTGAAGGATACAGTACAAATTAGGAAATATTTTCCCCCTCACTGTCTGGCCCATTGTCGCCATGAGGGGGCTTGGTGGGCAGCTGCTGGAGTGCTGAGACTCCATGGGTCAGTCCCTCTGTCCTTTTGCAGCCTTATGCTCCTGCTGCTGCCTTTACCATTTATGCCAGACCCCTTTTCCTTTTCCTCGTGTCTCATTGTTTTCTCCCCCCTCTTCTCCTATCAAATTGTCATTTCCTGCCGACCTTTTGCTTGTTTTGACTATTCTTTCGACCTTCTTTTGTTTTGACGTCCGGGTGTTTTGAGGAGGCAAACAAACTCTTGCACACGTAGAACTGTAGTACCCAATGTCTCAAGCGAGGGAACCTTTTATTGTCAATCCTCCTTTCATCGCTGAACCCGCTCTCGACGGACTCACGGTTCTTAGGTGGCATTTGTAGGGTGTATACTCACGATGCACCCCTGGGGGCCTCGGCATGATCGCGATAGCTTCTTGTTTGGTGTCCTGTCTCTAATTGTGGCTCCATGGTGGGTGTGGAGGCACATTCGTGAATGAAGGTTTTCCTCCCTCGTTTTCATGGCTGATAATGTTTCCCTTGTACCTTCTCAGGCTCGTGGGGTGGGCGACCAGCCTCCGAGTCGGACTGTGTTGGAAGACCGGGCTCTGTAGCCCCCGCTGCATTGGGCCCCAACGACCCTGACTACTCCCTCCCTCCTCTGTGGTAGGGGTCCTCCTCAGCCCCAGTGGTGACCGCCTTGTCTCCTGGCACGGCTATGTCCTCTATTGGCCTACTGCGCCTTTTACCCCCTCTCTCTCTCTCTGGGGTTCTCAACGCTGTCCCCCGCCACGGCCGCACTCGCACGATCCCTTCCCGACATAATACTTACAACGCCTTGTTTGGTCCTGCTACTTGGGCTAAATACTTTGATCTCCACCATCTGGATCTACTCATGACGATTTTCTCCCTCCCCTCTCTCCATAAACCCTTGTTGATTCATAGATGCCTCTGTTACTTTTAACTCCACCAGTTACGGTACGCGTGTCGTTGCTGCTCCTTCTCTGGATGCAGCTACTCGCTTAGC
>WNGS01162922.1:16002-32894 GCA_020271785.1 Procambarus virginalis | reverse complement strand
TTTACTTTTTCATGTTGTGTGATTTTACGTAAAAATATTCGATTTTACCAATATTTCGATACTACTTCATGTTTTCTAACGATATGTGATTTGGCCTTCAAATCTCAAAATTTCGCATTATATTGCACTTTTAAGCATGTTTTCTTGCATTTTGTTTTCTACTAAAAATCATCAAATTTAGCAATATTTTGACGTTTATCATCCCCTTTTTATTCATGTGATTTAAACAAAATATCATCGAATTACGCAATATTTTGCCGTTTTTTCACGTTTTTCTGAATTTTCAGTTTATTGTTATTAATTCATTAAACATACAATAAAAATGATGCAAACATATAATTGATTAGAAAAAAATTAAATACTTCATTTTCAATTACCTATTTGTTTCTCGTTAAAACACTGAGAAAGATATTGAAAAGGGAGAAGTTCTGTTTTTATTGCATATATCGACGTTTTCAGCCGGATTAGAGCGGTTTTATCTTCCATCGGTAATATAACGGAAAATCAGGAACATCTTAGTTAATTCTAATGAAACACATTGATTTTCATCATTTGTATTGGAAACAACATTTTCGTATGTCTTTTCTAGGATCTAATTAATACGAAAACTCGCTTTAATGATTGAAGTTAAAATCCTCAATTTGGTAATATAGTGACTATTTCACGTTTTCATGTTGTGTGATTTTACGTAAAATATTCGATTTACCAATATTCGATACTACTTCATGTTTTCTAACGATATGTGATTTGGCCTTCAAATCTCAAAATTTCGCATTATATTGCACTTTTAAGCATGTTTTCTTGCATTTTGTTTTGTACTAAAATCATCATATTTACAATATTTTGACGATTATCATCCCCTTTTTATTTTGTGATTTTAACAAAATATCATCGAATTACGCAATATTTTGCCGTTTTTTCACGTTTTTCTGAATTTTCAGTTTATTGTTATTAATTCATTAAACATACAATAAAATGATGCTAACACATAATTGATAGAAAAAAAACCTTAAATACTTTATTTTCAATTACCTATTTGTTTCTCGTTAAAACACTGAGAANAACCTTAAATACTTCATTTTCAATCAACTATTTGTTTCTCGTTTCAACACTGAGTAAGATATTGAAAGGGGAGAAGTTCTGTTTTTATTGTATATATCGACGTTTCAGCCGGATTAGAGCGGTTTTACGTGTACATTTTCCATCGGTAATATAAACGAAAATCAGGAACATTTTAGTTAATTCTAATGAAAACAATGATTTTTATCATTTGTATTGGAAACAGCATTTTCGTATGTCTTTTCTAGGATCTAATTAATACGAAAACTCGCTCTATGATTTGAAGTTAAAATCCTCAAATTTGGTATATAGTGATATATTTCACATTTCATGTGTGTGATTTACGTAAAAATATTCGATTTTACCAATATTTCGATACTACTTCATGTTTTCTAACGATATGTGATTTGGCCTTCAAATCTCAAAATTTCGCATTATATTGCACTTTTAAGCAAGTTTTCTTGCATTCTGTTTTGTACCATAAATCATCGAATTTAGCAATATTTTGACGTTTATCATCCCCTTTTTCTTTATGTGATTTAAACAAAATATCATCGAATTAGGCAATATTTTGCCGTTTTTCAACGTTTTTCTGAATTTTCAGTTTATTGTATTAATTCATTAAATATACGATAAAAATGATGCAAACACATAATTAACCTTAAATACTTCATTTTCAATCAACTATTTGTTTCTCGTTAAAACACTGAGTAAGATATTGAAAAGGGGAGAAGTTCTGTTTTTATTGCATATATCGACGTTTCAGCAGGATTAGAACGGTTTTACGTGAACATCTTCCATCGGTAATATAAACGGAAAATCAGAAATATTTTAGTTAATTCTAATGAAAACACATTGATTTTTATCATTTGTATTGAAACAATATTTTCATGTCTTTTCTAGGATCTAATTAATACGAAAACTCGCTTTATGATTTGAAGTTAAAATCCTCAAATTTGGTAATATAGTGACATTTTTAACGTTTTCATGTGGTGTGATTTTACGTAAAATATTCGATTTTACCAATATTTCGATACTACTTCATGTTTTCTCACGATATGTGATTTGCCTTCAAATCTCAAAATTTCGCATTATATTGCACTTTTAAGCAAGTTTTCTTGCATTTTGTTTTGTACTAAAATCATCGAATTTAGCAATATTTTGACGTTTATCATCCCCTTTTTCTTTATGTGATTTAAACAAAATATCATCGAATTAGGCAATATTTTGCCGTTTTTCACGTTTTTCTGAATTTTCAGTTTATTGTATTAATTCATTAAATATACGATAAAAATGATGCAAACACATAATTTAACCTTAAATACTTCATTTTCAATCAACTATTTGTTTCTCGTTAAAACACTGAGTAAGATATTGAAAAGGGGAGAAGTTCTGTTTTTATTGCATATATCGACGTTTCAGCCGGATTAGAGCGGTTTTACGTGAACATCTTCCATCGGTAATATAAACGGAAAATCAGGAACATTTTAGTTAATTCTAATGAAACACATTGTTTTTTATCATTTGTATTGGAAACAATATTTTCATATGTCTTTTCTAGGATCTAATAATTACGAAAACTCGCTTTATGATTTGAAGTTAAAATCCTCAAATTTGGTAATATAGTGACATTTTTAACGTTTTCATGTGGTGTGATTTTACGTAAAAATATTCGATTTTACCAATATTTCGATACTACTTCATGTTTTCTCACGATATGTGATTTGGCCTTCAAATCTCAAAATTTCGCATTATATTGCACTTTTAAGCAAGTTTTCTTGCATTTTGTTTTGTACTAAAATCATCGAATTTAGCAATATTTTGACGTTTATCATCCCCTTTTTCTTTATGTGATTTAACAAAATATCATCGAATTAGGCAATATTTTGCCGTTTTTCCACGTTTTTCTGAATTTTCAGTTTATTGTTATTATTTCATTAAATATACGATAAAAATGATGCAAACACATAATTGATTAGAAATTAACCTTAAATACTTCATTTTCAATCAACTATTTGTTTCTCGTAAAAACACTGAGTAAGATATTGAAAAGGGGAGAAGTTCTGTTTTTATTGCATATATCGACGTTTCAGCCGGATTAGAGCGGTTTTACGTGTACATCTTCCATCGGTAATATAAACGGAAAATCAGGAACATTTTAGTTAATTCTAATGAAAACACAATGATTTTTATCATTTGTATTGGAAACAGCATTTTCATATGTCTTTTCTAGGATCTAATTAATACGAAAACTCGCTCTATGATTTGAAGTTAAAATCCTCAAATTTGGTAATATAGTGACATATTTCACGTTTTCATGTAGTGTGATTTTACGTAAAAATATTCGATTTTACCAATATTTCGATACTACTTCATGTTTTCTAACGATATGTGATTTGGCCTTCAAATCTCAAAATTTCGCATTATATTGCACTTTTAAGCAAGTTTTCTTGCTTAAAAACATGTTTTGTACCATAAATCATCGAATTTAGCAATATTTTGACGTTTATCATCCCCTTTTTCTTTATGTGATTTAAACAAAATATCATCGAATTAGGCAATATTTTGCCGTTTTTCAACGTTTTTCTGAATTTTCAGTTTATTGTTATTAATTCATTAAACATACGATAAAAATGATGCAAACACATAATTGATTAGAAATTACCCTTAAATACTTCATTTTCAATCAACTATTTGTTTCTCGTTAAAACACTGAGTAAGATATTGAAAAGGGGAGAAGTTCTGTTTTTATTGCATATATCGACGTTTCAGCAGGATTAGAGCGGTTTTACGTGAACATCTTCCATCGGTAATATAAACGGAAAATCAGGAACATTTTAGTAATTCTAATGAAAACATATTGTTTTTTATCATTTGTATTGGAAACAATATTTCATATGTCTTTTCTAGGATCTAATTAATACGAAAACTCGCTCTATGATTTGAAGTTAAAATCCTCAAATATGGTAATATAGTGACTTTTTCACGTTTTCATGTAGTGTGATTTTACGTAAAAATATTCGATTTTTCCAATATTTCGATACTACTTCATGTTTTCTAACGATATGTGATTTGGCCTTCAAATCTCAAAATATCGCATTATATTGCACTTTTAAGCAAGTTTTCTTGCATTTTGTTTGGTACTAAAAATCATCGAATTTAGCAATATTTTGACGTTTATTATCCTTTTTTTCTTTATGTGATTTAAAGAAAATATCGTCGAATTAGGCAATATTTTGCCGTTTTTTCACGTTTTTCTGAATTTTCAGTTCATTGTTATTAATTCATTAAATATATGATAAAAATGATGCAAACACATAATTGATTAGAAATTAACCTTAAATACTTCATTTTCAATCAACTATTTGTTTCTCGTTTCAACACTGAGTAAGATATTGAAAAGGGGAGAAGTTCTGTTTTTATTGTATATATCGACGTTTCAGCCGGATTAGAGCGGTTTTACGTGTACATTTTCCATCGGTAATATAAACGGAAAATCAGGAACATTTTAGTTAATTCTAATGAAAATACAATGATTTTTATCATTTTTATTGGAAACTGCATTTTCGTATGTCTTTTCTTGGATCTAATTAATACGAAAACTCGCTCTATGATTTGAAGTTAAAATCCTCAAATTTGGTAATATAGTGATATATTTCACATTTTCATGTCGTGTGATTTTACGTAAAAATATTCGATTTTACCAATATTTCGATACTACTTCGTGTTTTCTAACGATATGTGATTTGGCCTTCAAATCTCAAAATTTCGCATTATATTGCACTTTAAAGCAAGTTTTCTTGCATTCTGTTTTGTACCATAAATCATCGAATTTAGCAATATTTTGACGTTTATCATCCCCTTTTTCTTTATGTGATTTAAACAAAATATCATCGAATTAGGCAATATTTTGCCGTTTTTCTACGTTTTTCTGAATTTTCGGTTTATTGGTATTAATTCATTAAATATACGATAAAAATGATGCAAACACATAATTTAACCTTAAATACTTCATTTTCAATCAACTGTTTGTTTCTCGTTAAAACACTGAGTAAGATATTGAAAAGGGGAGAAGTTCTGTTTTTATTGCATATATCGACGTTTCAACAGGATTAGAACGGTTTTACGTGAACATCTTCCATCGCTAATGTAAACGGAAAATCAGAAATATTTTAGTAAATTCTAATGAAAACACATTGTTTTTTATCATTTGTATTGTAAACAATATTTTCATATGTCTTTTCTAGGATCTAATAATTACGAAAACTTGCTTTATGATTTGAAGTTAAAATCCTCAAATTTGGTAATATAGTTACATTTTTAACGTTTTCATATGGTGTGATTTTACGTAAAAATATTCGATTTTACCAATATTTCGATACTACTTCATGTTTTCTCACGATATGTGATTTAGCCTTCAAATCTCAAAATTTCGCATTATATTGCATTTTTAAGCAAGTTTTCTTTCATTTTGTTTTGTACTAAAAATCATCAAATTTAGCAATATTTTGACGTTTATCATCCCCTTTTTCTTCATGTGATTTAAACAAAATATCATCGAATTAGGCAATATTTTGCCGTTTTTCTACGTTTTTCTGAATTTTCGGTTTATTGGTATTAATTCATTAAATATATGATAAAAATAATGCAAACACATAATTTAACCTTAAATACTTCATTTTCAATCAACTGTTTGTTTCTCGTTAAAACACTGAGTAAGATATTGAAAAGGGGAGAAGTTCTGTTTTTATTGCATATTTCGACGTTTCAGCCGGATAAGAGCGGTTTTACGTGAACATCTTCCATCTCTAATGTAAACGGAAAATCAGGAATATTTTAGTTAATTCTAATGAAAACACATTGTTTTTTATCATTTGTTTTGGAAACAATATTTTCATATGTCTTTTCTAGGGTCTAATAATTACGAAAACTCGCTTTATGATTTGAAGTTAAAATCCTCAAATTTGGTAATATAGTGACATTTTTAACGTTTTCATGTGGTGTGATTTTACGTAAAAATATTCGATTTTACCAATATTTCGATACTACTTCGTGTTTTCTCACGATATGCGATTTGGCCTTCAATCTCAAANTTGAAGTTAAAATCCTCAAATTTGGTAATATAGTGACATTTTCACGCTTTAATGTAGTGTGATTTTACGTAAAAATATTCGACTTTTCCAATATTTCGATACTACTTCATGTTTTCTCATGATATATGATTTAGCCTTCAAATCTTAAAAATTTACATTATTTTGCACTTTTTAGCAAGTTTCTTGCATTTTGCTTTGTACTAAAAATCATCGAATTTAGAAATATTTGACGTTTATTATCCCCTTTATTTATGTGATTTAAACAAAAATATCATCAAATTAGTCAATATTTTGCCGTTTTTTCACGTTTTCTGAATTTTCAGTTTATTGTTATTATATCATTAAACATACGATAAAATGATGCAAACACATAATTGATTAGAAATTAACCTTAAATACTTCATTTTCAATCAACTATTTGTTTCTCGATAAAACACTGAGTAAGATATTGAAAAGGTGAGAAATCTGTTTTTATTGCATATATATTGACGTTTCAGCCGGATTAGAGCGGTTTTACGTGTGCATCTTCCATCGGTAATATAAACGGAAAATCAGGAACATTTTAGTTAATTCTAATGAAAACACATTGATTTTTATCATTTGTATTGGAAGCAATATTTTCATGTCTTTTTTCTAGGACATGTTCTAGGATCTAATTAATACGAAAACTCCCTTAATGATTTGAAGTTAAAATCCTCAAATTTGGTAATACAGTGACTTTTTTCACGTTTTCATGTAGTGTGATTCTACGTAAAAATATTCGATTTTTCCAATATTTCGATACTACTTCATGTTTTCTCACGATATAGCCTTCAAATTTTAAAAATTTACAATATTTTGCACTTTTTAGCAAGTTTTCTTGCATTTTGCTTTGTACTAAAAATCATCGAATTTAGCAATATTTTGACGTTTATCATCCCTTTTTATTTATGTGATTTAAACAAAAATATCATCGAATTAGTCAATATTTTGCCGTTTTTTCACGTTTTCTGAATTTTCAGTTTATTGTTATTAAATCATTAAACATACGATAAAAAATGATGCAAACACATAATTGATTAGAAATTAACCTTAAATACTTCATTTTCAATCAACTATTTGTTTCTCGTTAAAACACTGAGTAAGATATTGAAAAGGTGAGAAGTTCAGTTTTATTGCATATATCGACGTTTTCAGCCGGATTAGAGCGGTTTACGTGTACATCTTCCATCGGTAATATAAACAGAAAATCAGGAACATTTTAGTTAATTCTAATGAAAACACATTGATTTTATCATTTGTATTGGAAACAATATTTTCATGTCTTTTCTAGGATCTAATTAATACGAAAACTCGCTTTATGATTTGAAGTTAAAATCCTCAAATTTGGTAATATAGTGACTTTTTCACGTTTTCATGTAGTGTGATTCGACGTAAAAATATTCGATTTTTCCAATATTTCGATACTACTTCATGTTTTCTCACGATATGTGATTTAGCCTTCAAATCTTAAAATTTACATTATTTTGCACTTTTAAGCAAGTTTTCTTGCATTTTGCTTTGTACTAAAAATCATCGAATTTAGCAATATTTTGACGTTTATCATCACCTTTTTCTTTATGTGATTTAAACAAAATATCATCGAATTAGGCAATATTTTGCCGTTTTTCACGTTTTTCTGAATTTTCAGGTTATTGTTATTAATTCATTAAATATACGATAAAAATGATGCAAACAAATAATTGATTAGAAATTAACCTTAAATACTTCATTTTAATCAACTATTTGTTTCTCGTTAAAACACTGAGTAAGATATTGAAAAGTGGAGAAGTTCTGTTTTTATTGCATATATCGACGTTTCAGCCGGATTAGAGCGGTTTTACGTCATATCATCATCTTCCATCGGTAATATAAACGGAAAATCAGGAACATTTTAGTTAATTCTAATGAAAACACATTGATTTTTATCATTTGTATTGGAACAACATTTTATGTCTTTTCTAGGATCTAATTAATACGAAAACTCGCTTTTGATTTGAAGTTAAAATTCCAAATTTGGTAATATAGTGACTTTTTCACGTTTTCATGTAGTGTGATTTTGCGTAAAAATATTCGATTTTATAATATTTCGATACTACTTCATGTTTTCTCACGATATGTGATTTGGCCTTCAAATCTCAAAATTTCGCATTATATTGCACTTTTAAGCAAGTTTTCTGCATTTGTTTGTACTAAAAATCATCGAATTTAGCAATATTTTGACGTTTATCATCCTTTTTTTTATGTGATTTAAACAAATATCATCGAATTAGGCAATATTTTGCCGTTTTTCACGTTTTTCTGAATTTCAGTTTATTGTTATTAAATCATTAAACATACGATAAAAATGATGCAAACACATAATTGATTAGAAATTAACCTTAAATACTTCATTTTCAATCAACTATTTGTTTCTCGTTAAAACACTGAGTAAGATATTGAAAAGGGGAGAAGTTCTGTTTTATTGCATATATCGACGTTTCAGCCGGATTAGAGCGGTTTTACGTGTACATCTTCCATCGGTAATATAAACGAAAATCAGGAACATTTTAGTTAATTCTAATGAAAACACATGATTTTTATCATTTGTATTGGAAACAACATTTTCGTATGTCTTTTCTAGGATCTAATTAATACGAAAACTCGCTTTATGATTTGAAGTTAAAATCCTCAAATTTGGTAATATAGTGACTTTTTTCACGTTTTCATGTGTGATTGTAAAAATATTCGATTTTACCAATATTTCGATACTACTTCATGTTTTCACGATATGTGATTTAGCCTTCAAATCTCAAAATTTCGCATTATATTGCACTTTTAAGCAAGTTTTCTTGCATTTTGTTTTGTACTAAAAATCATCGAATTTAGCAATATTTTGACGTTTATCATCACCTTTTTCTTTTGTGATTTAAAAAATATCATCGAATTAGGCAATATTTTGCCGTTTTTCCACGTTTTTCTGAATTTTCAGTTTATTGTTATTAATTCATTAAAATACGATAAAATGATGCAAACACATAACTGATTAGAAATTAACCTTAAATACTTCATTTTCAATCAACTATTTGTTTCTCGTTAAAACACTGAGTAAGATATTGAAAAGGGGAGTTCTGTTTTTATTGCATATATCGACGTTTCAGCCGGATTAGAGCGGTTTTACGTGTACATCTTCCATCGGTAATATAAACGGAAAATCAGGAACATTTTAGTTAATTCTAATGAAAACACATTGATTTTTATCATTTGTATTGGAAACAATATTTTCATGTCTTTTCTAGGATCTAATTAATACGAAAACTCGCTTTATGATTTGAAGTTAAAATCCTCAAATTGGTAATACAGTGACTTTTGCACGTTTTCATGTAGTGTGATTCGACGTAAAAATATTCGATTTTCCAATATTTCGATACTACTTCATGTTTTCTCACGATTTAGCCTTCAAATCTTAAAATTTTACATTATTTGCACTTTTAAGCAAGTTTTCTTGCATTTGCTTTGTACTTAAAATCATCGAATTTAGCAATATTTTGACGTTTATCATCCCTTTTTCTTTTGTGATTTAAACAAAATATCATCGAATATTTTGCCGTTTTTCCACGTTTTTCTGAATTTTCAGTTTATTGTTATTAATTCATTAAATATACGATAAAAATGATGCAAACACATAATTGATTAGAAATTAACCTTAAATACTTCATTTTCAATCAACTATTTGTTTCTTGTTAAAACACTGAGTAAGATATTGAAAAGGTGAGAAGTTCTGTTTTTATTGCATATATCGACGTTTCAGCCAGATTAGAGCGGTTTTACGTGAACATCTTCCATCGGTAATATAAACGAAAATCAGGAACATTTTAGTTAATTCTAATGAAAACACATTGATTTTATCATTTGTATTGGGAAAACATTTTCATATGTCTTTTCTAGGATCTAATTAATACGAAAACTCGCTTTATGATTTGAAGTTAAAATCCTCAAATTTGGTAATATAGTGACTTTTTTCACGTTTTCATGTAGTGTGATTCGACGTAAAAATATTCGATTTTCCAATATTTCGATACTTCATGTTTTCTCACGATATACGATTTAGCCTTCAAATCTTAAAATTTTACATTATTTTGCACTTTTAAGCAAGTTTTCTTGCATTTTGCTTTGTACTAAAAATCATCGAATTTAGCAATATTTTGACGTTTATCATCACCTTTTTCTTTTTGTGATTTAAACAAAATATCATCGAATTAGGCAATATTTGCCGTTTTTTCACGTTTTTCTGAATTTTCAGTTATTGTTATTAATTCATTAAATATACGATAAAAATGATGCAAATACATAATTGATTAGAAATTAACCTTAAATACTTCATTTTCAATCAACTATTTGTTTCTCGTTAAAACACTGAGTAAGATATTGAAAAGGGGAGAAGTTTTGTTTTTATTGCATATATCGACGTTTTAGCCGGATTAGAGCGGTTTTACGTGTACATCTTCCATCGGTAATATAAACAGAAAATCAGGAACATTTTAGTTAATTCTAATGAAAACACATTGATTTTTATCATTTGTATTGGAAACAATATTTTCATGTCTTTTCTAGGATCTAATTAATACGAAAACTCGCTTTATGATTTGAAGTTAAAATCCTCAAATTTGGTAATACAGTGACTTTTTGCACGTTTTCATGTAGTGTGATTCGACGTAAAAATATTCGATTTTTCCAATATTTCGATACTACTTCATGTTTTCTCACGATATATGATTTAGCCTTCAAATCTTAAAATTTACATTATTTGCACTTTTAAGCAAGTTTTCTTGCATTTGCTTTGTACTAAAAATCATCGAATTTAGCAAATATTTGACGTTTATCATCACCTTTTTCTTTTTGTGATTTAAACAAAATATCATCGAATTAGGCAATATTTTGCCGTTTTTCAACGTTTTTCTGAATTTTCAGTTTATTGTAATTAATTCATTAAATATACGATAAAAATGATGCAAATACATAATTGATTAGAAATTAACCTTAAATACTTCATTTCCAATCAACTATTTGTTTCTTGTTAAAACACTGAGTAAGATATTGAAAAGGGGAGAAATTTTGTTTTTATTGCATATATCGACGTTTTAGCCGGATTAGAGCGGTTTTACGTGTACATCTTCCATCGGTAATATAAACAGAAAATCAGGAACATTTTAGTTAATTCTAATGAAAACACATTGATTTTTATCATTTGTATTGGAAACAATATTTTCATGTCTTTTCTAGGATCTAATTAATACGAAAACTCGCTTTATGATTTGAAGTTAAAATCCTCAAATTTGGTAATACAGTGACTTTTTGCACGTTTTCATGTAGTGTGATTCGACGTAAAAATATTCGATTTTTCCAATATTTCGATACTACTTCATGTTTTCTCACGATATATGATTTAGCCTTCAAATCTTAAAATTTTACATTATTTTTCACTTTTTAGCAAGTTTTCTTGTATTTTGCTTTGTACTAAAAATCATCGAATTTAGCAATATTTTGACGTTTATCATCCCCGTTTTATTTATGTGATTTAAACAAAATATCATCGAATTAGTCAATATTTTGCCGTTTTTTCACGTTTTTCTGAATTTTCAGTTTATTGTTATTAAATCATTAAACATACGATAAAAATGATGCAAACACATAATTGATTAGAAATTAACCTTAAATACTTCATTTTCAATCAACTATTTGTTTCTCGTTAAAACACTGAGTAAGATATTGAAAAGGTGAGAAGTTCTGTTTTTATTGCATATATCGACGTTTCAGCCAGATTAGAGCGGTTTTACGTGAACATCTTCCATCGGTAATATAAACGAAAAATCAGGAACATTTTAGTTAATTCTAATGAAAACACATTTTTCATCATTTGTATTGGAAACAATATTTTCATATGTCCTTTCTAGGATCTAATTCATACGAAAATTCGCTTTATGATTTAAAGTTAAAATCCTCAAATTTGGTAATATAGTGACTTTTTTCACGTTTTCATGTAGTTTTAGTTTTCATGTGATTTTACGTAAAAATATTCGATTTTTCCAATATTTCGATACTACTTCATGTTTTCTCACGATATGTGATTTAGCCTTCAAATCTCAAAATTTTCCATTATATTGCACTTTTAAGCAGGTTTTTTTGCATTTTGTTTTGTACTAAAAATCATCGAATTTAACAATATTTTGACGTTTACCTTCCCCTTTTTCTTTATGTGATTTTAGCAAAATATCATCGAATTAGGCAATATTTTGCCGTTTTTTCTCGTTTTTCCGAATTTTCGGTTTATGTTATTAATTCAATATATATACGATAAAAATGATGCGAACACATAACTGATTAGAAACTAACCTTAAAATTCTTCATTTTCAATCAACTATTTGTTTCTCGTTAAAACACTGAGTAAGATATTGAAAAGGGGAGAAATTTTGTTTTTATTGCATATATCGACGTTTTAGCCGGATTAGAGCGGTTTTACGTGAACATCTTCCATCGGTAATATAAACGAAAAATCAGGAACATTTTAGTTAATTCTAATGAAAACACATTGATTTTTATCATTTGTATTGGAAACAATATTTTCATGTCTTTTCTAGGATCTAATTAATACGAAAACTCGCTTTATGATTTGAAGTTAAAATCCTCAAATTTGGTGATACTGTGACTTTTTGCACGTTTTCATGTAGTGTGATTCGACGTAAAAATATTCGATTTTTCCAATATTTCGATACTACTTCATGTTTTCTCACGATATGTGTTTTAGCCTTCAAATCTCAAAATTTTGCATTATATTGCACTTTTAAGCAGGCTTTTTTGCATTTTGGTTTGTACTAAAAATCATCGAATTTAACAATATTTTGACGTTTACCTTCCCCTTTTTCTTTATGTGATTTTAGCAAAATATCATCGAATTAGGCAATATTTTGCCGTTTTTTCACGTTTTTCCTAATTTTCGGTTTAGTTATTAATTCAATATATATACGATAAAAATGATGCGAACACATAACTGATTAGAAACTAACCTTAAAATTCTTCATTTTCAATCAACTATTTGTTTCTCGTTAAAACACTGAGTAAGATATTGAAAAGGGGAGAAGTTCTGTTTTTCTTGCATATATCGACGTTTTAGCCGGATTAGAGCGGTTTTACGAGTACATCTTCCATCGGTAATATAAACAGAAAATCAGGAACATTTTAGTTAATTCTAATGAAAACACATTGATTTTTATCATTTGTATTGGAAACAATATTTTCATGTCTTTTCTAGGATCTAATTAATACGAAAACTCGCTATATGATTTGAAGTTAAAATCCTCAAATTTGGTAATACTTTTTGCACGTTTTCATGTAGTGTGATTCGACGTAAAAATATTCGATTTTTCCAATATTTCGATACTACTTCATGTTTTCTCACGATATATGATTTAGCCTTCAAATCTTAAAATTTTACATTATTTTTCACTTTTTAGCAAGTTTTCTTGTATTTTGCTTTGTACTAAAAATCATCGAATTTAGCAATATTTTGACGTTTATCATCCCCGTTTTATTTATGTGATTTAAACAAAATATCATCGAATTAGTCAATATTTTGCCGTTTTTTCACGTTTTTCTGAATTTTAGGTTTATTGTTATTAAATCATTAAACATACGATAAAAATGATGCAAACACATAATTGATTAGAAATTAACCTTAAATACTTCATTTTCAATCAACTATTTGTTTCTCGTTAAAACACTGAGTAAGATATTGAAAAGGTGAGAAGTTCTGTTTTTATTGCATATATCGACGTTTCAGCCAGATTAGAGTGGTTTTACGTGAACATCTTCTATCGGTAATATAAACGAAAAATCAGGAACATTTTAGTTAATTCTAATGAAAACACATTTTTCATCATTTGTATTGGAAACAATATTTTCATATGTCCTTTCTAGGATCTAATTCATACGAAAATTCGCTTTATGATTTAAAGTTAAAATCCTCAAATTTGGTAATATAGTGACTTTTTTCACGTTTTCATGTAGTTTTAGTTTTCATGTGATTTTACGTAAAAATATTCGATTTTTCCAATATTTCGATACTACTTCATGTTTTCTCACGATATGTGATTTAGCCTTCAAATCTCAAAATTTTGCATTATATTGCACTTTTAAGCAGGTTTTTTTGCATTTTGTTTTGTACTAAAAATCATCGAATTTAACAATATTTTGACGTTTACCTTCCCCTTTTTCTTTATGTGATTTTAGCAAAATATCATCGAATTAGGCAATATTTTGCCGTTTTTTCACGTTTTTCCGAATTTTCGGTTTAGTTATTAATTCAATATATATACGATAAAAATGATGCGAACACATAACTGATTAGAAACTAACCTTAAAATTCTTCATTTTCAATCGACTATTTGTTTCTCGTTAAAACACTGAGTAAGATATTGAAAAGGGGAGAAGTTCTGTTTTTCTTGCATATATCGACGTTTTAGCCGGATTAGAGCGGTTTTACGTGTACATCTTCCATCGGTAATATAAACATAAAATCAGGAACATTTTAGTTAATTCTAATGAAAACACATTGATTTTTATCATTTGTATTGGAAACAATATTTTCATGTCTTTTCTAGGATCTAATTAATACGAAAACTCGCTTTATGATTTGAAGTTAAAATCCTCAAATTTGGTAATACTTTATGCACGTTTTCATGTAGTGTGATTCGACGTAAAAATATTCGATTTTTCCAATATTTCGATACTACTTCATGTTTTCTCACGATATACGATTTAGCCTTCAAATCTTAAAATTTTACATTATTTTGCACTTTTAAGCAAGATTTCTTGCATTTAGCTTTGTACTAAAAATCATCGAATTTAGCAATATTTTGACGTTTATCATCACCTTTTTCTTTTTGTGATTTAATCAAAATATCATCGAATTAGGCAATATTTTGCCGTTTTTCAACGTTTTTCTGAATTTTCAGTTTATTGTAATTAATTCATTAAATATACGATAAAAATGATGCAAATACATAATTGATTAGAAATTAACCTTAAATACTTCATTTCCAATCAACTATTTGTTTCTTGTTAAAACACTGAGTAAGATATTGAAAAGGGGAGAAATTTTGTTTTTATTGCATATATCGACGTTTTAGCCGGATTAGAGCGGTTTTACGTGTACATCTTCCATCGGTAATATAAACAGAAAATCAGGAACATTTTAGTTAATTCTAATGAAAACACATTGATTTTTATCATTTGTATTGGAAACAATATTTTCATGGATCTAATTAATACGAAAACTCGCTTTATGATTTGAAGTTAAAATCCTCAAATTTGGTAATACAGTGACTTTTTGCACGTTTTCATGTAGTGTGATTCGACGTAAAAATATTCGATTTTTCCAATATTTCGATACTACTTCATGTTTTCTCACGATATATGATTTAGCCTTCAACTCATAAAATTTTACATTATTTTTCACTTTTTAGCAAGTTTTCTTGTATTTTGCTTTGTACTAAAAATCATCGAATTTAGCAATATTTTGACGTTTATCATCCCCGTTTTATTTATGTGATTTAAACAAATTATCATCGAATTAGTCAATATTTTGCCGTTTTTTCACGTTTTTCTGAATTTTAGGTTTATTGTTATTAAATCATTAAACATACGATAAAAATGATGCAAACACATAATTGATTAGAAATTAACCTTAAATACTTCATTTTCAATCAACTATTTGTTTCTCGTAAAACACTGAGTAAGATATGAAAAGGTGAGAAGTTCTGTTTTTATTGCATATATCGACGTTTCAGCCAGATTTGAGCGGTTTTACGTGAAATATTTTATAGTAAAATCACACTATCATGAACACTTGAAAAAAGTCACTATATGACAAATATGAGAGATTTAACTTCAAATCAAAAAGGAGTTTTCGTATAATTAGACCTAGAAAAGCATATGAAAATGTTGTTTCCAAACAAATGGAAATCATGTGTTTTTCATTAGAGATTAACAAAATGTTCCTGATTTTCCGTTTATGTTAACCGATGGAACGATGTACACGTAATCCCTCTAATCTGCCTGAAACGTCGATATATGCAATAAAAACAGAACTTCTACCCCTTTTCAATATCTTTCTCAGTGTTATTAACGAGAAACAAATAGTTGATTAAAAATTAAATATTAAGGTTAATTTCTAATCAATAATAATGTGTTTGCATCATTTTTATCGTATATATTAATGAAGTAATAACAATAAACTGAAAATTCAGAAAAAACAGTGAAAAACGGACAAATATTGCCTAATTCGTGATATTTTGTTAAATCACAAAAGAAAAAGGTTAGATGATAAACGTCAAAATATTGCTAATTCGATGCATATTTATTAGTTCAAAACAAGAATGCAAGAAAACTTGCTAAAAGTGCTAATATAATGCGAAATTTTGAGATTGAAGGCCAAATCACATATCGTTAGAAAACATGAAGGAGTATCGAATATTGGTAAAATCGAATATTTTACGTAAAATCACACCACATGAAAACTTGAAAAAAGTCACTCTATTACAAATTAAAGACTTTTAACTTCAAATCATAAAAGGAGTTTCGTATTCATTAGATCCTAGAAAAGACATGAAAATGTTGTTCCCAATACAAATGATAAAAATCAATGTGTTTTCATTAGAATTAATTTCTTCTAATTTCATTAGAAGA
>WNGS01162921.1:87064-103992 GCA_020271785.1 Procambarus virginalis | reverse complement strand
TCCCTGGGGCTCACTTATGCCTGACTTTCCAGATCCTACGCAATGCTTTGATTGCTTGCTGCCCTACTTATGCTGGTTGTCATGTCTCCTTGGGGCGCTTACTAGTTTGCTTCTCTTATTTTCTTGCTTCCTCTCTGTTCACATTTTACCTTTCTGACCTATGATAAGGTCAGATCGGACTTATGATAGGAGGGACTAATGATTAGTCCCTCTGCCCCACCTGTGAAAGGTCCTGTCAAGATTGTTGCTTCTACGACGGCGCTGATTAATTTTTTACTGCAAGCCGCATGGCGTTGCAAAGTTTTGGCTGGTTGGTATTTTGCAATATGATAATTAGCACGCCGATTTTCAGTTGCCATACGTGTGATGGTATCCCTGTCAGATCGAGTGAATTCAAAAAATTTTGTTGGATAATTAACCGCTTCATCTGCTTCCTGCACAGTGTCGACGGACTTGTATGTGACTGCCTAGCTTGGATGTTAGACTGAATAATATTGTTATGTTCATAGACGTCTTTGTTCTTGGCCGCAAGAACAGCTCGTTCATTCAGCCAATCAAGATTCTTATAATTGGTTTGAATATTAAGAAATACTTTTTTTAATCAATTTTTCTATTGACGTCACTAAATTGCATAAGTTATGAGGCAGTGAAATTCGTCCTGAGGTCAGATCAACAGGCAATCGAGGAATTACTGGTAATGTTTGCCTGAAATCTCCTGCAAGCAATATTAATGCGTTCCCAAATGGTCTGATGATTCCACGCAAATCTTGCATGATCGATCAAGAGCCTCGAGCGATTTTTTGTGGGCCATTGTGCATTCATCCCAAACGATAAGTTTACATTTATGCAATACTTTTCCCATGACGGATGTTTTGGAAATGTTGCACGTGGGAGTTTCAATGAATTGCATGTTCAAAGGCCTTTTCAAAGCCGAAGTAGCAGTTCTTCCACCTGGTAATAATGTCGCAGCTATTCCAGATGATGCAAGAGTTAAGGTTATGTCATTTTGGGATCAAAATGCTGCCGGAATCAATCTAATTAGGAAGGATTTACAGTTCCTCCTGGCGCATCTAAAAAGATTTCTCCAAACCTGTTATTGACAGTTTGAATTATTTGATTGTAAATGCATTTTTGCTCAAGCGTTAGCTTAGGAAAATTTGATTGCACATACGACAACAGATCACTCATGTTGTAAATTTTGTTCACGATGCAATTCTACATCAAACGAAGCAGCAGCAGATCGATTCGGTGATGGCATTTCCAATTGATTTAAAACTTTGTTCGCGAATTCTAAGCACAAATCATCAATCATTTTCAATGCTTCATTGTAGAGTTCTGCTGTGAAATCCATGTTCATATTTGAATTTTCCTTCATATTCGACGGATAATATCTTCAGCTATGTTCGATTTATATTTCTCCCATAACTCTGTTGGAGATGAAGGAGAGCAAGCAGTCAATGTGATTGCAAACAATGCATAAATTTGATTTGGATGTGACGTGTTGGACGCGTCATTAATGCATACATCCCAGTGTCATTCGTTCTCCAATAAATTCCGAGCTTGACATGCACTACAGAAAGTGGCATGTGTTATGCCGTTGACAAATCTCAGTGGCTGGAATGACGTTGGGCCGGGCAGATTTACCAACAGCATGCGAAGATAGAAGCATTCATCTTGATTGGGATGCACGGTGTACAGTCTGCCTATCGTAGTTTATTTGAACATGCCAAGTTGTCCGTCGACTCGATCTCCTCGTTTGCGTCGTTCAAATGATTTTCTACTGGCATTCCATGTGTAATACGTATGAACTTCCGAATAGAGCAGTGTTTTCGTAAACGCATCATTTTGGCGTAACTGTGAAGAAAGCAGTTAACGTTGTAGCCGGTGGATTCAGAGCTGTTTGTTGTACATTTGCAGCTGTGAAATAAGCATGTTGTCCCTTTTCTTGTTTTCAAAACAAAAACAAAAAATACTAACGAAATATTTCAATTCAAACGCAGATCAATCGACACAGCTCAATTTCACCACCAATTGCACTGAAAAATAAGAACAGTTTAAAAAACGAAATGAAAAACAATGAAAAAAGAAACAAATAAGCTATATCTATGAAATGAACAGTATGGTGAACAACACAGCTCAATTCCAATGCAACGTCACACAAAATAATTAAATAAAAATAAAAATAAATCAAAAGCTAGGAAAATTCAATTTACCAATCCAATCGGAATCATTGAAATGGAATTGTAACATATTTTGTATATCGTGTGTTGCTCTTACATGCGACAGATGATGCTCTTTTTCAAAAACGCATGTTTTTACCTGTCACAGGTGTGGCATCTAAATAGTAGGTATATAAAACACACACGTATTCGAATGGAACATTGTGTCAATATTTCACAGCAATCAGTGAAGAGCTTTCGAAGATTACAGTGTGTGTTGTTCTTACGTACTACAGATGGCGCTGTTTAAAAAAAAACGTGTTTTTTCCTGTCACAGATGAGGCATATAGTAGGTATGTAAAAACACTCGCTTGTTTCGAAAGCAATGTTGTGTCAAAATTTCAAAGCAATCAGTAAAGAGGTTTCGAAAATTTCCCTCACATGAAAAACATCTGAAAAACACAGCTTTTCAAAAAAAAGTTTTTTTCCCCTCACTGACGTGATATCTATATAGTATGTATATAAAAATCGGCTTGGATGCGAAGGGCACATTGTGCGAAAATTTCAAGGCATTCGTTGAAGAACTTTCAGAGATTAGCGATTTTGAACAAACGAGCATTTCCATTTTTATTTATATAGACTAGCAACATATGTGCATTGCTGAGCCACAGCAACCTTTCCCTGTCTCCAAGTTCTCCCCTTCATTCCTCACGCCTCCGTCCCCTCGTCCTCCACACCATCCCCCCTCCCCTACCGTCCTTTTGTCCTCCACACCATTGCCCACTACAGCGTCCCCTCATCCTCCTAACCATACCCCACTCCACCGTCCCCTTGTCCTTCCCACCATCTCCCACTCCCCACTTCCCTTGTGCTCCCTATCATTTCACCTCCCCACCATTCCCCACTCCCCATGTCCCATTGTCTTCCCCATCATTCTCCATTCCCCTTTTTCCTCGTCCCCCACCATTCCCAACTCCACTGTCCCCTTGTCCTCCCCACCATTGCCCCCCCTCCCCTGTCCCCTCGTCCTCCCCACCATCCACCCCCCCCACTCCCGTCCCATCGTCCTCCCCACCATTCTCCACTCCCACGCCAATTGCATTTCCAAATGATCTTATGTTCACATCACTAAAATATAAGAAAAATAGTTAAAAATACGAAATGAAAAAAATAATATAAAAAATAAACTGTACTCACGAAATACAGTTAAATCAGTGAAATCTCAGCCTGGCGAGGTTAAAGAGCTTTCCATCCGACCTGGTCCGGAGGTAAATGCCTTCCCTGACAGATCCGAAGGCGTGCCGCAGCATAACTGCGAAGAAAATCCCGAATAGGGTTGGAGCCAGTACGCAGCCCTGCTTTACTCCACTTCGGATGTCAAAGGCGTCTGATGTTAGTCCATCAAAGACCACGGTGCCCCTCATGTTCTCATGGAAAGATCTGATGATGCTGAGGAGCCTGGGTGGGCATCCGATCTTGGGGAGGATCTTGAACAGGCCATCCCTGCTGACGAGGTCGAAGGCCTTCGTCAGATCTATGAAGGCTATGAAGAGTGGCTGCTTCTGTTCCCTGCATTTCTCCTGCAGTTGTCTGAGGGAAAAGACCATGTCGATTGTGGACCTGTCAGCTCTGAATCCGCATTGTGATTCTGGATAGACTCTCTCTGCAAGTACTTGGAGCCTCTTCAATGCGACTCGAGCAAACAGCTTTCCGACAGTACTGAGGAGGGAGATTCCACGGTAGTTGTTGCAGTCGCCCCTGTCACCTTTATTCTTATACAGCGTGACGATGTTGGCATCCCTCATGTCCTGTGGCACCTCTCCTTCTTCCCAGCAGAGACAGAGAATTTCATGCAGCTCCATGAGCAGGCTACCTCTGCAGCACTTCAAGGTCTCAGCAGGAATGCCATCTTTGCCAGGAGCTTTACCAGGAGCAAGGGAGTCTAGGGCATCACTGAGTTCTTCGAGGGTCGGTTCGCTGTCGAGCTCCATTAGCACAGACAGACACTCAATGGCGCTCAGGGCGTCTTCGGTGACCACATTGTCCCTGGCGTATAGCTCAGAGTAGTGCTCGACCCAGCGCTTCAGTTGCAGTGTCCGGTCCTGAATCACCTCGCCAGTGGCAGATTTCAGAGGAGCAGTCTTCCTCTGGATTGGGCCGAGGGCCTGCTTGATGCCGTCATACATTCCCCTTACATTGCCTGTATCCGCTGCAGTCTGTATCTGGGAGCAGAGCTGGAGCCAATAGTTGTTGGCACATCGCCTGGCGCTCTGCTGTACTTTGCAGCGGATGGCCCGAAGGATCTGCAAGTTGCGCTGACTTGGGCAGGCTTTGTAGGCTGCCAAGGCGTTTCTCTTCTCTTCAATGACAGGTGTCATCTCCTCCGAGTGAGCCTCGAACCAGTCAGCCGACCTGCTGATCTTCTTGCCAAAGGTGGAAATGGCAGCGTTGAACACAGCGTCTCTGAAGTGCTCCCATCTTTTACAGGCAGTGACCCCGGCGGGGCCAGGGAGAGCTTCCTCGAGCACTCGTGCAAAATCTTTCACCTTGTCCTGGTTTCAGGTCTTAGTGGTGTCGATGCGAGGTCTGCCCGTCTTTTTTGAGTGATGAATCTTCTTTGGTTGCATCTTGACCCTGCTACAGACCAGGGAGTGGTCGGTGTCACAGACAGCACTCTGGTAGCTACGCGTAATCTTGACACTGGGTAAACTTGCACGCCTGGTAAGAATCAGGTCAAGCTGGTGCCAGTGCTTGGATCTGGGGTGTCTCCAAGATACTCGGTGTTGAGGCTTTGTGCCAAAGAACGTGTTGGTGACACAGAGACCATGAAGGCAGCAGAGTTCTAGCAAACGTTGCCCGTTCTCATTCATCCTCCCTATGCCGAATTTACCCAGACAAGTGGGCCAAATGTTGTGCTCGGCACCCACTCTGGCGTTGAAGTCGCCGAGGATAAACAGTGGCTCCTTTACAGGGATTCTTGCTATGACTCTGTTGAGGTCATCGTAGAATTTTTCCTTTGCCTCTGCTGGAGAAGTCAGGGTTGGTGCATATGCACTAATTACATTGACTGGTCCTGTTTGGGAGTGCAGTTGCAGAGACAGAATTCGTTCGGTTTCCCCCATCGGTGACATAATGTATCCCAACAGTGTATTCCTGACGGCATGTTCTCTGGTTCTCTGGTTTTCCTTGCCAGAAGAAAGAGAAGGTCCTCTCTCTCACTGATCCTGATCCAGGGAGCCTGGTCTCTTGGAGAGCAACAATATCCATCTGCAGTTTGCTCAGCTCCCTATCAATGATTGCTGTTTTTCGGGCGTCATTGATTTCTTGCAGGTCGTCAGAGAAACCTGGTGTCAGTGTCCTGACGTTCCATGTGCCCAGCTTTAGGGCAGTTGATATTTTCTTTTTGGGTATGATATTGCTTGGTGCAAAGTTGTCGGGCCGCTTGTCGGTTTTCACCCTAAACCCCACGCACCCAGTGAGGTTAACGGACCGTGGCGAGGCAACACCTTATTGGCTGGGGTTTGCCCAGCTTGAGGCGGGCGGTAGCTGCCCAGTGGGGCACGATGACCCCTCCCACCGTCAGAAGCAACCCCTGGCGTCACACTCTTCGCCAATCGAGCAGAAGACTTAAAACCGGTAGACTGTCGCTTCCCGTGTTGGTTCGACGCTGTGAGGCGAAGCTGGAGTGTCCTCTCCAGGGCGCAAAGCCTGGGTAGGTAGATATGGAGGAGGAGCTGTTACCCATGCAGCAAATCCCCCCTCTCCACGTTGCTGAAATTATCCAATAAAAAGGCAAATGCCAATACACATGGTTCCAGCAACGTCGCAGGAGCTACCAGAACGAGGTCGACGTCAACAACGAACTGCCTTAGGGGCTCCAACTCCGGATTTTTCCTCGAGGTTGACTCCTGAAGCCTTTCCCAGAAAAGGGGTATGGCCGCAAGGCAGCAGAGGTTTAAAATCGGGGTTTTCCTTCCCCTAGATGGGCTGCCTTCCAAGGCTATCGAGTCCCATCTACCCGGAGCAGCTGGTTTTAAGGCGCCAGAGGCACGCCCTCGCCCCTTCTCCTGTCGGTAAAAGCAGTTCCGCCGGACTTAAAGACTAAGCCACCCGTGCAGGCCAGGAGTTGGACTTGGTTGTCAGAGGCTATTTGAGACGCATGCCATATAGGAGCATTTTATAGGTCATGGGAGCTCGTCCCCCATTACCACCCCCTGGCAATGACAACCCCTTGGAACCTTGCATCTATATAGTTGGTTTAGAAAAACATGCACCTATTCTAATGGAACATTGTGTCAGAATTTCAAAGCAATCGTTGAAGAACTTTGGGAGATTACAGCGTGTGTTGCCCTTATGTCCAACAGATGACACTGTTTTTCAAAAAAGCATGTTTTTTTTTCCTGTCACAGGTGAGGCATTTATATAGTAGGTATATAAAATCACAAACCGATTCAAATGCAATGTTGTGTCAAAATTTCAAAGCAATCGGAAAAGAGGATTTGAGGATTTCTCTCACATGAAAAACACAGTTTTTCAAGAAAAGCACGTTTTTTCCGTCACAGACGTGACATCAATATAGTATGTATATAAAAATCAGCTCAGATGCGAACTGAACGTCGAGTGAAAATTTCAAAGCAATCGGTGAAGAACTTTCAGAGATTAGCGATTTTGAACAAACAAACATTTCCATTTTTATTTATATAGATTTAAATAACTGCATGAATATTATTAAAGCTAAGATTTGTTTTACTCACAGGTTCACTTATATGTTATAAACAAATTAGGTTTATTGTTACACACGGTCAAATTGTGCAACGGAGGAAAAGGTTTTGGACACATATTTGTGCAATACTACATGTAGAGGAATCAGCTGAGGCGATGTACCTCATCATATAATGATAACTTTAAACCGACATTGTCATGTAATGACTAATTATAGGAAGAAGGATCTTCAGTCTGCAGTGTACATACAGATAAAAAACAATACTCTAGAACATGCAACTGATATGATCTCAGGCTGCAGGAGAAACGAGTCTCCCCCTGAGAGTTATTCTGCAAGACCTGACCTAACTAAGAGGTCGAGGAGATATAGATCTGTAAATGTATATAGTAAACACTCGATTCAATTGACGAGAAGTTTAAAAGAATGGGCAGAGAACAAGGATATAAATAAATGACTTGACATGGGATGTGGAGAATTTGCTGGAGGTGTGAGGCCCGCTTCAGAGGGGCCTTGACCTCACTTGAGCTGAAGAAATCGTGAGGGGAGGGTGTGCTCTGTTTGCGCCCCCGGTGAAGAAGAACCCCTGTTTGATATACCTTCAAGAAGAAGGAAGTGGACGGACTTTTCGACAGTGGAATAAGTTTGTGGACGTGTCAGCTCAGGTCGTGAACTGCAGAAGGTGTTGTGGAAAGTTAAAGCAGTTCTGTGGGTAGCCTGAGGTGCCCTGTGTGTCGCTGTCCGGCCAGTGAGCGCCAGCAAACGAGTCAAATTCTGTGCTAAGCCCATTTTATCCAGTTAACAGTGATTGTCTGTAGTTGGTCATGTGCCCAGCGGCTGTAGCAAGTGTTTATTGATATGTCAGGCATGTTTTAATAAGGCAGAAAGCCTAAATAAGAGAACAAAGACGAGAGTACCAGCTGAGGTGAGGAACTGCGCATCCTGTCCTGTTGAGATCATGGAGGCAACTGAGCGGCTGGCACCTGGCGAGTCTCCCAGGGCGGAGGATGGACCCGTCCAAATGTGAGGAACTCACCTCACAGTATGTGGGAAGCAGGAAGGTGTCGGATGAAGACATTTATTGTGTAGTTTATTTTAGTTATATGTTTATAGAGGAACATCTTTATTGGCGTGTCAATGGGTTGCAGGTTTGTCTGGGGAAAAGAGTTGCTGAGTGGACTTTGAGCCAGTAGAGTGAGTTAGTGGAAGAGACTCCAAGGCTGTTGAAGGAGTAGTGTACTCTGAGGAAGAGTAGTCCCTCAGTGAAGAGTAGGACCTCGAGCTGTGAGGAGAAGCAGTGAAGAGGAGTGTCAAGTGCTTCTGTAATATTAGTGGTGAAACACCAGTGCATTCGAGGAAACTTCCTGGTGTAGCAGCCTGGAAGACCTGTAGAGGGCCCTAGTAGATAATTGTGGAGGAGCCTGAAGGCGTTCAGGGTAGTGAGCCTCCAGGTGTAGAGAGAGAGGAGGTTCTTTGATTGCTTATAGAGAGTTGATGGAGTGTTTGAGTGTTATTGGCGTGCATGATGCAGTGGGAGGTGAGTAACTGACTATTTTTGGTATCGAGGAGTGTTTATACTTGTGTCTATAGTGTTACAGCTATAGGCTGGATTCCTTGTGTATATTTATTTATATATATTCTAGGGCTGGTAGTGCAATATTGTCTTATAAGATTTAACCCACTAGGTGAGGTTTGTAGCATAAGTGGCAAGCCAGGTGTTGGGTTACCACTTGATATAAGCAGCTAATAGAGTCCCTATGGGATTGGATGCAACCTGACTACAATAGCATTGAGTGTTGGAGTCATTATTGTATCTTGTGTGCATTGTATATGTTCACTGTATGTCAAATGTTCATAACAAGCAGGTGTTTGCCCTTGTCCTAGTGAGGCTTCCCAGAAAATAGTGGAGAGAGAGAAAGCACCACAGCTGTGGACAGGGTGGTATAGAGTTATAATTCAATAAAGGGGGGGGGGGGATTGAGGAGGTCATACCAAAAATAAGGAGAGAGTGGGTAGACACAGCGGCTCGAATTGGGTGTGTGCATGTGACAACGAGGCCAGTGTTGGAGCCGCACCCCCCCCCCCCTTAATGTGTGACGCTGAGCCCCCTCTCCAAGAGCAGGAAGAGTACAGGGTGATCTCCTGATCAAAGTATAAGCACTCTACGGGTTTTGGTTGGTTGTACGGTAGGGATGTATGCACCCAACCTACAACAATGCTTAATACAACACAATAAGTGTTGAATAAAAATGTAGCAAAAATGACGTTAGGTAAGGGTTTGTCCTAGTTAAAATTTTATAATAACTGAAAAAACTGTTTTAACTAATGGAATATGAAGGCGTATAAGTTGCAAGGTGCCTGACTGGGGCATTTTGGACACAAGACAATTTGACAAAGCCCTTTTTCTGTTTGCTAAAAATGTATTTATATATTAATATGCTAGGCTGCAGTAGCTTAGGTTTGGCATGGTTGGGTTGGGTAAGGTTAGGCTGGGATGGGTTGGGTTGGGCTAGGATAGGTAGCTTGACATTGAGTCGGGTTAGTTCTCAACTCACAATCGAGAATTCCGAGTTCGAATCTTGAGTGGGACGGAAATGGTTGGGCGCATTTCCTATCACCTAATGCACATGTTCACCTAGCATTAAGTGGGTAGCCAAGGGTTAGTTAACTTGTTGTGGAGTTCCGTCCTTATGAGGGTCAGTAATTCGACCTTTGGGAGGGGAGGACCTCAATATAAGCCTAACATGTATATATACACTGACTGCCTGTCCATGACATAATGAGTTATTATTATTAATTATATTCATATTTGGCCTGTATTGAGGTCCCCCCACTACAGGATGAAGCCTCACAACAAGCTGACTAACTCCTGAGTAGCTATACTTACTGCTAGTTGAACAGCGGCATTAGGTGGTAGTAAATGCTTCCAAACATTCCTGTCCACCCAGGATCATCACCTACTCTCATATCTGAAGTTCGCCAGCGTTTATTTACTTAATAACTACTGGAATAATATCTTGCTGTTATAAATCTAAATATAATATTAAAAAAGACATATTTACTAAAAGTTTCAAGCAGAGAATGCATATATAGCTAACATGAAGGAATCCTTCTTGATGAGAATCGCCAGCAAAAATGTTTGTTTTATTAAATAGATCCTCCGGTTTGTGTAGTAGAGAAAAACTGAGTTATATCCAGTTTATGAAAAGCTACGACTGGTCCAGAGGTGTCGTAGCGCGATGCTGTGTACTTGGGAAGATTTTCATTCTTAAATGCCTTCCTGAATCCCGACATAGCTGCCACAAAGATGGTAAGAACAAAAACATTCCTAAGTTCTTGTTTAACTGCTTCGCGAATCTGGACACTCGTTACTTACATCAGTGACCCATAGATTATTTTTTATTTTGTTTAATTTATTAATTTACTAATTTTATTTATTAATTTCAGCTATTAATTTATTAATTTTATTTATAAATTTTATTTATTAATTTAATTTTTTAATTAACAGTGGAATATTCCACATTGTTGTCTCTGATATTGAATTATGTCAGGCCAGTGAATCACTGTTCCCGCAAGGTATAATTAACTTACATTCTAAAAGCTATTATAATTATAGTTACTATATGGATGGGAATTACAATATATAGATTGTTGCATCAAAATAAGCGTTTTCTAGTAACACGAACCCTAACCCTAGCCCTAATCTGTCCTAACAATCCTCAGCTAAGATGTGCAACCTTGGTGCAATTTAGCACATATTAGTACTATACTAGCCCTAGAAAGAGTTAAGATCTGCAGTTGCCTTCTTCCTATGACACTCTACATAATCAACAACAACAAACATTATTTTATTGTACATTAAATAATACGTTGTACAGTCCATCAATAGTTGCTATGGGTACTGTAAGTCATGCTGTTTTTTATATTTATATATTTTTTATTTATATATACAAGAGTTGTTACATTCTCGTACAGCCACTAGTACTCATAGCGTTTCGGGCAAGTCCTTAATCCTATGTTCCCTGGAATACGACCCCCGAAAAGAATCATTAACAACCAGGTACTCATTTTACTGTTGAGTTAAACAGAGTCTACAGTTAAGGATTTGCACCCAGTAAATTCTCCCCGAATAGGAGTGGTAGGAGTTGTCGCAGTTGCAGGAGTAGCCGGAACAGGTGCTTGGAAAGGATCCAGCTAGAACTCTAGATGCAACGAGAACGAGAGGACAAAAAGATACAGTTTCAACTAGAGAGGTTGAAGCTTGAATTAGAGGTAGAAAAAAAGAAAACCAAAGTGGAGCAAGAAAAGGCGAAAACCAGAAAATGAGAATTGGAGATGGAACAAGAAAAAGTAAAGGAGAAAACCAAACTAG
Organism: Procambarus virginalis; assembly: GCA_020271785.1. Taxonomy (NCBI): domain Eukaryota; kingdom Metazoa; phylum Arthropoda; class Malacostraca; order Decapoda; family Cambaridae; genus Procambarus; species Procambarus virginalis. The sequence continues at coordinate 92,741 of WNGS01162921.1, read as the reverse complement.
AAGTAGAAAAAGAAAAAGGGAAAACAAAACAAATGGAGACAATAGATAGAATGGATAGAGCTTTGGCAGAGCATAGGATTGAACGTGGGTTGCCAGAGAGCACCACACATGTGTCACACCCCACAAGACAATAGAGAGAAGGAAAAAGTCATTCCATTTTTTTTTGCCAGAGGAGTTCGAGAGCTTCTTTGAGCATTTTGAGAAGGTAGCCAACATCAAACAGTGGCCACAGGAAGAGTGGGCTCAATTGGTACACTTACAATTGACCAGTGCTGTCAGAGAGGCATATATATACGCAGTTATCTTTGGAAGAATACCAAGGAATTAAGCAAGAAACTAAGTATGTACAAAGAAGTCAGGAGTTCACCCAGACACAGCATAATGCAGGTAGCGCACATGTGCAGAAATGCTCCAACACGAGTGCACAGGGCCAAAACCACTTAGGAGGGGGGGGGGGAGGTTTAGAAGTAACTTCTTCCAAGTAAGATGCTATAAATGTAACGGATATGGTCACATGATGAAAAATTGTAGACATGGTAAGAGAGTTGTGACCTTGACAGTGTGTGATCCACGCAACTCATGTGTGAGTTTAATAAAGGACAGACCACAAACAGGGATCTTGATGAGCAAGAGATATGGTCCGTTCAGCAGTAAAGGTTGGGTCAGCATAGGAGACCAACCTGAAGTTGAAGGAAGTATCCTCAGAGATACGGGAGTAAATCAGAGCTTGATTCTGAGAAGCCTGATCGGGGATGATCGACTTTTAGCGGGCAGTCAGAAAATAAAGGTGCATGGGTTATTGTCGGAGAGTGACATGCCCATATGTGCTGTCAGGCTGAAGTCAGAATATTTGTCGGTGGAGGTGATGTTGGAGTGTGTTTTGACATAACTGTTCCAGGGATACAAGTGATCCTGGGTAATGACTTGTGCCGGTCGAAGGTGTTACCGGAGTGCATAGTTGAAGCTGTGCCGGAAGAATGCCAGAAGGGCCAAGGTACTGATGGGACACCGGACAGAGTAGACCTGGCGAGCATCCTAGTGGATGAGTCAGAGGACAGCCAAGTTATTGTATACCCTGCCTGTGGAGTGACCAGGGCAGAGGTTGCCGACAAGCAAGACACTGGAGGTGAAATAACAGTGTCGACTCCACTGAATGAGGAGACCGACGTGGAGATAGCAAGGATGTTTGGTGAAGGTGCAGCTCGTGAAAACGAGGGCAGAGAGAGGTCAGAAGTGAAGATGACCCTGCCGGAGAAGAAAAATAATGAACGGAGTGGACCTAAGTAGAGCCCAGCCTGCTGAATTCAAGAACCAGAAAGTGGAGATTACTGTGCTGAATAGAAGTGAAGAAGAATGTGGACAGCCTGGGGACGTGAGTGGAGTGACAAGTTGTCCAGAGGAAAAGAAGTGTTGGGATTGTGAAGTTTAATGGGGTGAGATGCCAGAAGTTGACACATTTCACGGGAAGCTTGAAGGAGAGACAGTGAAGAGGAGTGATAGCCAAGAAGAGGAAGTGAGAAGAGATAGTATGTACGGAGAGAGACTTACTAGCACTCTAGAAGGGGTAGAGCGGCAAGTACAGTCGAGTACAGTTGAGTGTAGTGTAGTACTTGAGGAGGCTTTGAGGGAATGAGAAAGAGTTGAATGGGACGAATTAGAGTTGTGTAGTAGAGCAGAACGGAGGAAGAAGATGCTAATGCAAGCATGGAGGAGTTGAAGAAAGTTGAAGGTTCAATGAAAGTCGAAGAAGATGAAGTTACAGATTAGGGAGGAGATGAAAGAAGGGATAGTCGATGAAGACGACAGAGTCAAGTATGATGGCAAAAGGCTGAAGCGTCAGGACGATGAACCGAAGTATGAGGACGACCGAGGAGGTAAAGACAATAGATGTGTAACTCTTGACGTGCGGAATGCAAGAAGAAGAAATGGAGGAAGAAAACAGTAAGCTAGAGAGGGCTGGTGGAGCGAAGGTGTCCAACACAGACAGCCTAGCCAAGGTGCAAAAGAAGTCTAGTCACTTAAAGAAAGACCACCATCCCAACGAGTGATGAACCAGGTGTTGCATGGCGCAATAGGTTGTTCAGTAAACATTGACGACATTGTTGCATTTGCAGACCCCTGAAGGGAGCATGTAGACAGACTACTGGATTTGTTTGGCCGATTAAAAGGGGTCAATATAACTATTAATTTGGCAAAGAGTGAGTTTGGAAGTGCACGACTGGAGTACCTAGGTTATGTAGTAGGGCGAGGTGAGGTAGCTCTAGTGGATACGAAGGTTGAAGCCATCGATAATTTCCCAGTACCTAAAGGAAAGAAAGAGTTGATGAGGTACTTAGGAAGTTTTGAGGTATTTAGAAATACTGCAGGAAATTTTGTAAGATTTTTTCCACTGTAGCCACTCCTATGACGAGTTTGTTGCCTAAGAATAAGAAGTGGGCATGGAATGAAGTAGTGCAAGAGGCGTTTGAGAACACCAAAAGATTATTGACTGAGGCGCCTGTCTTAGTATCGCCGGATTTTGGAGCACCGTTTGCGTTGTTTGTGGATGTCAGTGACATTGGGGCTGGAGCTGCATTGACGCAGCAGAAGGATGGAATTCATCGCCCCATGTCTTTCTTCTCCAAGAAGTTTGTAAAGCACCAGAGGTCAGAGGTCGAGAAGGAGACATTAGCATTGGTCCTGGCATTAAAACATTTTGAGGTATACATAAGTGGGGGAGGACACCCAGTTCCTGTATATACAGATCATAATCCCCGGGTGTTCATGAGTAAGATGAAGCATGCAAATCAGAGATTAACCAGGTGGTTCCTGTTACTTCAAGAGTATATCCTGATCGTGAGATATATAAAAGCGCGAGATAATGTGGTGGCTGACGCGTTGTCACGAGCCTAGCCACTGAAAATAACTCTCAAAAATAAAGGAGGGGAGTATTTAACCCCAGGTAGCCTGGAGAAACGAGTCTACCTGATGAGAGTTATTCTGCTCGCCTGACAAGAAATTGGGAGGTCAGATAAAAAAATATATAATAAATGTCAGTGAGTGATTTAAGAATACAGGCAGAGGTTGGGCATCTTAGTAATGTTAGTGGAAATAGGATGTCAATAGTTTGGTGACGTGACATGATGACATGATGCTGGCATGACGTTGTAACACCACACGAGTTGCCGCAGTCATCAGAGGTGGACGTTTCAGTGTCATAGAAATACAGAGGAATACAGCTCTGGATGAAGGGTTTGAGGGTCGGCTACAGCACATAACTGTTGAGGAAGCTGCCAAGCGAGCAATGCACGTTACTTCTAGGTATTTGTGAAGATTTGGAGACGACCTGAAGCTTAGTAGTGGTCGCACGTGTGTGGAGCTCTAAATCATGGTATCCTCAGGTGGAGGAGGATAAGCAGGTGTCTTTGAGTGGAGCCTGCCAGGCGACTGTGTGAGCTCAGGTCAGGAGCAGAAGAGCTAAGATACAGACATTAAGTAACTTTGTTGGCCGTCTTAGAGGATGCCATGTTGGAGCACCCCCCCCAAGCTATGAATTCTGTGGTAAGCTCATTTATCAGCTGTTTTAGTTGTTGCCTGTGCTTTATCGTGTGCCCCAGCGATCATGACAAGTGTATATGCAAGTAGGATATATATTTTTATTAAGACAGTGAGCTAAAATAAGAAGCTGGAGATAAGAGAACATGCTTGAGGGAGGAGTGGTAAATCCTCTCTTGCGGTAGGTCAAGGAAAGACTGAGGGGAGGAGGCCTCCAGCATCGTGACAGGGGGGAGGCATATCGAAGATATGTTACTATTGTTCCATGTATTATTGCTGACCGACGGTAGCGGAAGTGTGGTTGCTGAGGTCAGCTGTTTTCTATTAGGGAATGGTTGGGGTCTATGTTCGCCAGTACACAATTTACAGTCTGGTGCAACAACCAGCTCTTTTGGGTAAAATCCCAAAACCCCCTCGATACCTGACAATGGCGACTAATGTATGCATGACACTGGTGACTAATATATGTCCTGAAACTGGCGACTAATATATGCCCTGACACTGGAGACTAATATATGCCCTGACAATAGGGACTAATATATGCCCTGACACTAGGGACTAATATATACCCTGACAGTGGAGGGACTAATATATGCACTGACACTGGTGACTAATAGTAGTGAAGTTGAGGACTACGACGCCACGCGTCATCTGCCAGGTGGACCCCCCTGCGGCTACGACGCCGCGCGTCATCTGAGCAGGTGGACCCCCCGTGACTACGACCGTGCGCAGCATCTGGCCAGGTGCCCCCATTAGAGCCAGCTGGCCATGTGGTGCGCAGGTGTCTAGCCACATAGTGTTGTAAGGGGATTTTCCCGGAAGTTGGGGCTTGTCGGGCGCGAGTGAGCGTCTGGTGTTTGGGTATGCGGTCAGGGAAGATGTGGGGGTCATGTTGTTTGGGGGGTAGGAGAGTATGTGGGCTATGTGCTAGAGTATGAGGTAATTGCTCTAGAAGGTAATGGCGCGTGTCGGACGCGTGTGAGCGTCCGGTGTTTGGGTATGTGGTCAGAGAAGATTGGGGTCATGTTGTTTGGGGGGTAGGAGAGTATGTAGGGCTATGTGGTATGTGCTAGAGTATGAGGTAAGTGGACATGTTGATAAGAGTAAATGAATATGTATGTTTGTTTTCCGTAGACTTAATCCTGTGTGTAGATAATAGTTTTGATTAAAGAATGACTATGTATACTATGTGCTAGAGTATGAGGTAAGTGCTCTAGAAGGTCAACATATGTTGTTGGTGTAGGGGAGGGAGGGGTTAGGGAGTGTGAGGGAGAGTGAGGGGAGCTTCCCCTCTGGCTGGAGAGTGTTTAGGACCATTTTGTGGTTTGTGGTTTTTGACGCCTGGCGTTCGGCATGGCGTCACTTGAGAGAGTGTCATGTTGGGTAGGGGATGGAAGCTATATGTGCTTGGTATGCAGACATGTGGAGGGAGGGGGGGACCCTCCCGTACCTGAGAGGGGGCAGGGAGTTAAGATGAGAGAAGGAGGGAGAGTGAGGGGAGCCTCCCCTCTGGCTGGAGAGTGTTTAGGACCATTTGTGGTTTGTGGTTTTTGACGCCTGACGTTCAGGGTGTGTGTACTGTCCACCTTTCACTAGCTAACTGTATTTCTATGTAGCTGGTGTGGGGATATCTTCCGGAGTTAAGATGAGAGAAGGAGGAAACAGGTGGAGTCATTATTTTTTTTCTCACCCAATGCAGCTGTTGGTGATCCATGACGTCCATTAGTTCCCCTACAGGAGGTCGGGACATAGTTCGGCCATACAAGCCAAGAAGTGTGGAGGAGGAGGGTGGGAGAGCAGAGTCTCTTAAGATGTACCAGTTGGCGGATAAGGTCTGTTTTATGTAACAAATGCATGGAAGGGGACAGTCCAGGACGGATGTAGACCACTACCCACGTACCCTTAAGCGTTTTCAAAGACCACAGAGAGGGTGTGTGAGTGTACTGCCCCACTGCTCAGAGCTAAACTGAAAGTATTTCCTTGTAACTGCGAACTTATCTCCTCCTCCTCCCAGAGGATGGGCAATGACTGCCATTACTTCCTCCTACCCAATGCAGTTTCTTTAAGGAAAGGGAGATGTAGCTACCAACAGCGGGGCCTCACTATTCCACTTACCGTCCCCTCGCACTGGGGAGTGGCGGTA
>WNGS01162921.1:62269-82619 GCA_020271785.1 Procambarus virginalis | reverse complement strand
ATGGGGTGTTACCATCCATCCATTCACCCTCCATCCATCCATCCATCAAGCTGCTGCCTCCTGTTGCGTTGCTGCCTTCCGCCGCACTTCAGCCTCCCGCCGTGCTTCTGCCTCTCGCCACGCGCTGCCTCTCATATGCAGCTGCCTCCCACCACGTTGCAGCCTCCCTCTGTGCTGCTGCCTCATGTCGTTCTACTGCCTCACGGTGTGCAGTTGCTTCCGCCCGAGCTGCTGCCTCCCGTCACGTTGCTGCCTCCCGCTATGCTGCTGCCTCCCACCGTGCTTCTACCTCCTGCCATGTTGCTGCCTCCAGTTGTGCTGCTGCCTCCCACTATTCTGCTGCCTCCAGCTGTGCTGGTGCCTCCTGCCATGTTGCTGCCTCCAGTTGTGCTGCTCCCTCCCGCCACGCTGCTGCCTCCCGCGACACTGCTGTCTCCTGCCACGCTGCTGCCTCCTGCCATGCTGCTGCCTCCCGCCGTGTTGCTGCCTCCTACCGTGCTGCTGCCTCCCGCCGTGCTGTTGCCTCCCGCCATGCTGCTACCTCCCGCCACGCTGCTGCCTCCTGCCACGCTGCTGCGTCCCGCCACGCTGCTGTCTCCTGCCACACTGCTGCATCCTGCAATGCTGCCGCCTCTTACAATGCTGCTGCCTCCCGTCCCGTTGGTGCCTTCTGGCTTACTTCAGCCTCCCGCCATGCTGCTGCCTCCTGCCATACAGCTGCCTCTGGCACGCTGCTGCCTCCCGTCACGTTGCTGCCTTCCGCCACACTTCAGCCTCCCGCCAGGCTGCTGCCTCCCGCCGTGCTGCTGCCTTGTCACATGTAACATTGTCTTTCCTGCTGCCTCATTTCCTTCGGGAATTCTCTTCATTTTATCTTATTATTGTTCATAGTGTTTGGGATTTCAAGGTAACTTCCGGTCCTTGATATTATATTTGGGAGCTGTGCGAGTGCTCAGTCGTGTAGAGGACGTCGAGTTGGGGTGTTGCTGTCGTCTCTGGTCAACCTGACTTCTTTCCGTTGCTCCAACAGCCTGATATACCACGTGTCTCCTAAGATCACTTTCAGGTAAACTGGAGTATGAATGCTTTAGTGCGATAAATTATTACTCACCAATTACAAGATAAAGTGTGTTACAGGTTTGTGTAATGTTACATATATTTCGAACAACACGTGTCTTGACACCTTTTTCGTGGTTAAGGGTGAGTTTTACGTGCTTCATGTTCAACACACTTCCACTACACATAAGGGGCATAACTGGCCGACCGCTCACAGTGTTCATGAGAGAACTGGATAAACACCTCCAAAGGATACCTGATCAACCAGGCTGTGATTCGTACATCAGGTTGCGAGCAGCCGCGTCCAACAGCCTGATTGACCAGTCCAGCAACCAGGAGGCCTGGTCGACGACCAGGCCGCGGGGACGCTAAGCCCCGGAAGCACCTCAAGGTAACCTATGAGCTTCAGGGGAGAGGTCTGGCGTGATATCAACCCCAGGTCTTTCTCTCTCTCTGACTCTTGAAGTATTTCATCTCCCAAATGATACCTTGTATCTGGTCTCCTGCTTCCTACCCCTATCTTCATTACATTACATTTGCTTCGGTTAAACTCTAACAGCCATTTGTTCGACCATTCCTGCAGCTTGTCCAGGTCTTCTTGAAGGTAAGGTTCATGAAACATATAATGTGTCTACAGATAATATAACGTAAGTTCCGAGACGAGTACACTGTCGACGCCTTGGTGTATTACTCGGTACTGGAGCACTTCAGCCTACAGCTTTACGTAATGATATAACAGTGCCTTGCAGGTAGGTGTTTGATCCCTGATGGTCCAAGGGGCTGGGCGGCGGTCACTCATACCCTTCTAATACGCAAGCCTCCGTTCCGTGATGGTCCAAGGGGCTACCTGTCAAGATCAGGTGCCAGGTGGTCACTGTCAAGATCAGGTGCCAGGTGTCGCTGGCAAGATCAGGTGCCAGGTGGTCACTGGCAAGATCAGGTGCCAGGTGGTCACTGTCATGATCAGGTGCCAGGTGGTCACTGTCATGATCAGGTGCCAGGTGTCGCTGGTAAGATCAGGTGCCAGGTGATCGCTGTCATGATCAGGTGCCAGGTGATCGCTGTCATGGTCAGGTGCCAGGTGGTCACTGTCATGGTCAGGTGCCAGGTGGTCACTGTCATGGTCAGGTGCCAGGTGGTCACTGGCAAGATCAGGTGCCAGGTGGTCACTGGCAAGATCAGGTGCCAGGTGATCGCTGTCATGATCAGGTGCCAGGTGATCGCTGTCATGGTCAGGTGCCAGGTGGTCACTGTCATGGTCAGGTGCCAGGTGATCGCCGTCATGGTCAGGTGCCAGGTGGTCACTGTCATGGTCAGGTGCCAGGTGGTCACTGTCATGGTCAGGTGCCAGGTGGTCACTGGCAAGATCAGGTGCCAGGTGGTCGCTGTCATGGTCAGGTGCCAGGTGGTCACTGTCATGGTCAGGTGCCAGGTGGTCGCTGTCATGGTCAGGTGCCAGGTGGTCGTTGTGAAGATCAGGTGCCAGGTGGTCACTGTCATGGTCAGGTGCCAGGTGATCGCTGTCATGGTCAGGTGCCAGGTGATCGCTGTCATGGTCAGGTGCCAGGTGATCGCTGTCATGGTCAGGTGCCAGGTGATCGCTGTCATGGTCAGGTGCCAGGTGATCGCTGTCATGGTCAGGTGCCAGGTGATCGCTGTCATGGTCAGGTGCCAGGTGGTCGCTGTCATGGTCAGGTGCCAGGTGGTCGCTGACAAGATCAGGTGCCAGGTGGTCGCTGACAAGATCAGGTGCCAGGTGGTCACTGTCACGATCAGGTGCCAGGTGGTCGCTGACAAGATCAGGTGCCAGGTGGTCGCTGTCATGATCAGGTGCCAGGTGGTCACTGTCATGGTCAGGTGCCAGGTGATCGCTGTCATGATCAGGTGCCAGGTGGTCGCTGTCATGGTCAGGTGCCAGGTGATCGCTGTCATGGTCAGGTGCCAGGTGATCGCTGTCATGGTCAGGTGCCAGGTGGTCGCTGACAAGATCAGGTGCCAGGTGGTCACTGTCACGATCAGGTGCCAGGTGATCGCTGTCATGATCAGGTGCCAGGTGGTCGCTGTCATGGTCAGGTGCCAGGTGATCGCTGTCATGGTCAGGTGCCAGGTGATCGCTGTCATGGTCAGGTGCCAGGTGGTCGCTGTCATGGTCAGGTGCCAGGTGGTCGCTGACAAGATCAGGTGCCAGGTGGTCGCTGTCATGATCAGGTGCCAGGTGGTCGCTGACAAGATCAGGTGCCAGGTGGTCGCTGTCATGGTCAGGTGCCAGGTGGTCGCTGACAAGATCAGGTGCCAGGTGGTCGCTGACAAGATCAGGTGCCAGGTGGTCGCTGACAAGATCAGGTGCCAGGTGGTCGCTGTCATGGTCAGGTGCCAGGTGGTCGCTGTCATGGTCAGGTGCCAGGTGATCGCTGTCATGGTCAGGTGCCAGGTGATCGCTGTCATGGTCAGGTGCCAGGTGGTCGCTGTCATGGTCAGGTGCCAGGTGGTCGCTGACAAGATCAGGTGCCCGGTGGTCGCTGTCATGATCAGGTGCCAGGTGGTCGCTGACAAGATCAGGTGCCAGGTGGTCGCTGTCATGGTCAGGTGCCAGGTGGTCGCTGACAAGATCAGGTGCCAGGTGGTCGCTGTGATAAGCATGTGCAGCCAAAGATATCAATGTCATAGACAGGACTGGAGTCAGGGATTGCGATGACATAGACAGGACTGCAGTAAGAGATATCTATGGTATAGACAGGACTGCAGCCCGAGAAAGTGATGCTATAGATAGGACTACAGAGATGGCTATGACATAGACATGACTGCAGTGAGTGATAGCAATGCTATATTCAGAAGTAGAGTCAGAGGTAGCGATTCCATAGACCAGAAGCAGTAATAATGTTAGAACCACAGGAGTTAGCAGTGGTGATGTCAGAGCAGATGTCACTTTGGAGTTTCCATGCTGCTTGCGGCAGGAATTGACGTCATTGTGGACAACATACCTACTTGCTGGCCTCAGTAGCTGACGGCATTACTGAACCATTCCAGCTTGCTGTCCGCAGAAGCTGATTCTATTATCGACAACATATCTGCTCATATTGTTAAAACTGAATGTAATGACTTTTGTTTGATTACCTTTGCCCTTTGATAAATATATATTTGGAACAATCACTTTCCCTGCCCAGGATGAAGATGCGTGGAGTGAGTGAGGCCGTGGTGGTGAGTGTGGGCGTGTTCACACTAATGTTGGGCATGGCTCTGGCTGGCTCCTGTGTCAGCAATAAACCCGACTGCGGGCCCTCCGAATGCTGCATCGAAGGTACTTTAGACATAGCTGTAGGCACCTAGCCAGTGTTGCCAACTTAATCCATCACTGGAAACCTTTCATAAGCCACCATACATACCCTTATTAAGGGCTTATGTAAGCATTATCGTAACTTTTCGCACTTTCTTGTTTACACCGATGGGTACAGTGGCAGACAACAGTAGTGGAAACCAGGACGGAAGCCTGCAGCCGAAAAAATTAAATTGCAGGCCTCCATCCAGGTTTCCACTACTGACGACTTGTGACTTGTTAGCAGGCTAAAATCTTCCCTTTTCCTCTCCTCGTTGGAGGCATTTCCTACTGCATACTTACCAATTGGGTTACAACCAGGTACTCAGTTACTGTTGGGTGAACTGGGAAAATAGTTCAGGATCGGTGCCCAATCTATCCTGTTTAGGGTTGACTGGAATCAATCCAGAGCAATTATCCTAAGAAGTCTTTATTTCCTAACTTCAATATTTCAGAAGGCAAAGTTAATGGTGTATTGGCTACTCAAGAAGCTGACAGCACTACATAATGTTAGGAGGCTTTGTACTGGAACCTTTCACAATGGACCCCGTCATTATTTAGTTTCCCTGTTCCCCAGGCTTGTATACCCTTCCATAGACCCCAGGCTTGTAATCCCTTACCTGGATCCCAGGCTTGTATATCCTTCCCTAAACCCTAGGCTTGTATACCCTTCCCTAGACACAAGGCTTGTATCCCCTTACCTGGACCCCAGGCTTGTATACCCATCTCTAGACCCCAGGCTTGTATATCCTTCCCTAAACCCAGGCTTGTATCTCCTTACCTGAACCACAGGCTTGTATACCCTTCCCTAGACCCCAGGCTTGTATACCCTTCCCTAGACACAAGGCTTGTATCCCCTTACCTGAACCACAGGCTTGTATACCCTTCCCTAGACCCCAGGCTTGTATACCCTTCCCTAGACACAAGGCTTGTATCCCCTTACCTGAACCACAGGCTTGTATACCCTTCCCTAGACCCCAGGCTTGAATACCCTTCCCCAGACCCCAAGATTGTATGCCCTTCCCTAGACCCCAGGCTTGTATACCCTTCACTGAACCCCAGGCTTGTATAACCTTAATTTGACCCTCAGGCTTGTATATATATACCCCCTCTGAAGACCTCAGGCTTATATACCCATCACTGGACTCCACGGACCAGATTCAAAAAACACTTACGCAAGCGCTTATGAACGTGTACATCTTTCCTCAATATTTGACGGTTTTGGTTACATTTATTAAACAGTTTACAAGCATGAAAACTTCCCATTCAAATGTTTTTATTGTTATAAACAGCCTCCTGGTGCTTCGGAGCTCATTGACTGTTTATTAATTGGAAACAAAACCGCCAAAGATTGAGAAAAGATGTACAGGTTCGTAAGTGCTGGCGCAACTGCTTCGCGAATCTGGCCCCAGACATGTATCCCTTTCCGCAGACCCCAGGCTTGTATCCCCTTCTCTATATACCAGCTTTTATCCCCATCCAAGAACACAAGGTGTGTATCCTCCTCCCAGGACCCCAGGCTTAAATACCATTCACTGGACCCCAGGCATGTATATTATTCCCTGATCCCTAGACATGTATCAACTTCCCTGGACTCCAGGCATTTATCCCCTTCCCTGGACCTAAGGCGTGTATACCCTTACCTAGACCCCAAACCTGTATACCTTTCATTGGACCCAAGCTTGAATCCCTTTCCCAGCACCCCAGACTTGTATACCCGTCCCAGGAACCCAGGCTTGTTTCCCCTTCCCTAGACCCAAGGCTTTTATCCAATTCCCTGTTCCCCTGGCTTGTATTCACTTCCCTGTTCCCCAAGCTTGTATCCCTTCCCAGGACCTTAGACTTGTATACCCTTTCCTTCACCCCCGGCTTGTATACCCCTTACCTGGACCCGAAGCTTGTATCTCCTTCCTTGGACCCCATGCTTGCATACCCTTCCCTGGACCCCAGACTTTTGTGCCTTCCCTGGACCTTAAACTTGTATACCCGCCAGCTTGTATACCCACCCCTGAACCCCAGGCTTGTATCACCTTCCCTGGACCCTAAGCTAATATCCCCATCCCTGGTCCCAAGGTTTGTATCCCCCTTCCCTGAACTCCATGCTTGTATACCCTTTCTTGGACCCCAAGCTGGTATCTGCTTCCCTGGAATCCAGGATTCTATCCCTTTACCTAGACTCCTGGTTGTATGTTTTTCCTGGGCCCCAGAATTGTATCCCTCTTCCCTGGACCCTAAGCTTGTCTTCGCTTCCCTGGTCCCAAAACTTGTATACCCTTCAATGGACCCTAGGTTTGTATCCCCAACCCTAGACCCGAAGGTTTGTATACCCTACACAGGACCCCAGGGTTGTATCCCCTTCCCTGGATCCCAGGCTTGCTTACCCTTCCCAGGACCTCAGGCTTGTATCCTCTTCCCCAGGACCGTAAGCTTGTATTCCCTTCCATGGTCCCAAGGTTTGTAATACCCTTCCCCCGGAATCCATGCTTGTACCCCTTCTCCGGACACTATTCCTGAACACTTTTCCTGGACCCGAGGCTTGTATACCCTTCCCTGAACCCCACCCTAACATCCCCTACTCTGGACCCCAGACCTCTATACACTTCCCTGGGCCCAGGCTTGTATACCCTTACCTGGATCCCCAAGGCTTGTAATCCATCCCTGTACCCCAAACTTGTATCTTCTTTCCTAGACCTAACGGTTTGTATACCTTTCCCTGGACCCCAGGCTTGTAAGTCCTTTGCTGGACCCCTGGCCTGTATACCCATCCCTGGACCCCTGACCTGTATACCCATCCCTGGACCTCAGGCTTGTATACCTTTCCCTTGACCCCAGGCTTGCATTCCCTTCCCTAGACCCGAAGGCTTGTATACCTTTCCCTTGACCCCAGGCTTGTATTCCCTTTCCCTAGACACCAGGCTTGTATACCCTTCCCTGGACTCCAGAATTGAATACCCATTCCTAGACTCCAGAATTGAATACCCATTCCTAGACTCCAGAAATTAATTCCCATTCCTGGACCCCAGGATAGGACTGTATACACTTCCTTGGACCCTAGGCTTGTATTCTCTTCCCTGGACGCGAGGCTTTTATCCCGTTCCCTGGACCCGAATGTTTATATATCCTTCTCTGGCCTTAGGCTTGTATCCTCTTCCATGATCCTAAGGCTTGTATAACCTTCCCTGGACCCCCTGGCATGTATCCCCTTCCCTGGACCCCATTCTTGTATTCCATTCCCTGGATCCTAGGCTTGTATACCCTTCCCTGGACCAGACGCTTGTATCCTATTCCGTGGACCCTAGCCTTTTATATCTTTACCTGGATCCTAGGCTTGTATACCCCCTCGCTGGCATTAGGCTTGTTTCTCCCTTCCCTGGACTGTAGTCATGTATCCCCCTTCCCAGGACCTTAGGCTTGTATTCGCTTCCCTGGACCCCCAGGCTTGTATCCCCTTGCCTGGACCCAAGGCTTGTATTCCCTTCCCTGGGCCCCAAGCTTGAGTCCCCCTTTCCTAGACCCCGAAGGCTTGTATACCCTACCCTGGAACCCAGGCTTCTATTCCCTTCCCTCTATCCAATTGCTAAACTCTTTAAGGTGTAATCTGTCACGACAACAGACCTGCTTAACACATCATGTTTCTCGGGTATAGTAAAAAAAATGCAAAACTTATAATTGCTTATAAACCTAAAGGTTAATTGGCTGTTAAAATTAATAAATAAAGGTTTTATTATATGCTTGGACTTGTAAGTCCCTCTGGCGTCCAGTATCCGGATTCATTAAGAAGTTATGCAAACACTTACGAACCTGTACATCTTTTCTTAATCTTTGGCGGCTTTGCTTACAATTATTAAACAGTTAATGAGCTCCGAAGCACCAGGTGGCTGTTTATAACAACAACAACAGTTGATAGGGAAATTTTCATGCTTGTAACATATTTAATAAATTTAACCAATGCCGTCAAAGATTGAGGAAAGATGTACATGTCCGCAAGTACTTGCGTATCTCCTTTATGAATTCGGGTCTATTTTGGTAATATTATACCTGATACTATAGTTTGCAAGGGAAGGCTGGGTCTCGGTCTTCTGTGTATATATCTCCATATAAATATGTATTCATTCAAAATTATTTCGTGCAGATATTTCCAAAGTTGTAATATTATGTAATTATTATTAGCTGAATTGATATAACAATGATAAGATTTTTGTTAGTTCATTCAAACGTAATGATTGGGAGCTATCCCACTGCATAAGCTGCTCTCCAGTTTGAATGGTTGTCTCTTAAGTTATGTAGGAAAACACTAGAAAACCTGGATCCATATTTTGCATGTAATTACTACAGTAGGGAACAAGCTCTGATGATACCTTAAGAGTCAGACACACTGGCTGTGGTGATGGGGCGATCGTCTTCCCCTTTCACAGTATTCAATTCAATTTTAATCATTATTCTTGACTGACAATGCCAGTATCTTATTTGAGGTCCGGTTGTACGACGCGCCAGGCGTCGTACATCCGGACCGTAAAATAGGGATGCCAAACGGCAGTAGCAAAGCCAAAACGCGAAAACAGAATGTGATCCGGAGGCTCCCAGGCGGAGGAGGTGTCCAGACGTCCACTCGTCGTCAAGCTTGAAACAGGAGCCCTCTTTGTTGATGATCTGACAGCCTCTTGGGGCTTGTTGTGGTCGCCTAAACTCCCGTGAAAACTAATGTGTTTCCTGACAAAATTTAATTTTAATTGTTTTATACTACTTTTATACTTTATATGTCATTCTTATGTTTATTATGTAAATGTTCATATTTATGACGTATTTAGTTAATATGAAGATCTAACGTTAAATTAATTGAATAAAAAGGCATTTTAGGCCTACCTAGAACTTTCCTGGGGACTTTTACACATAATTAGCTCTCCTTTTCTTCGTGAGTTAATTCCTCTTAATTCACAGATATATCACTTTAACGTGATATATCAATGAACAATGCAATTTGTCCTTAATTCCTATGCAATTTTAAGAGTAAGTAATCTTAATACACTTTTTAATGTTAGTTCATTATAAACTACATCAAAACAATAATTTAATAGTGAATACTAGAGGTGTACACATAAACTTCACATACCTGTGGGTTTACATACAAGTTAAAAGAGTTTTGCTGACAAAGGTTTCCTTTTACAACATTATCGAAAGCTGACGCAATGTTCTAGACCTAGATTCACGAAGCTCCATGTATTTCTTCGTAAGTAGGTGTGCTTCGAAGGTTTTTAAGTACTGGCTAGGAAGGTCCCTACGAACGATTAAGGTAGGTATTCTTGTGAAGTTATTAGCAAGAATAATAATATATTGTGTTGGGGACAGGCAGCCAGTATATATATATATATATATATATATATATATATATATATATATATATATATAATTATATAATATATATATATATATATATATATATACATGTTAGGCTTATACCGACGTCTTCCCCTCTGAAAGGTCGAATTACTGTCTACCAGTAATTGTCTACCAGTAATTGTAACTGTCTACCTACCAAGGATGGAACTCCACAACAAGCTAACTAACCCTTGGGTACCCACTTACTGCTAAGTGAACATGTGCATTAGGTGATAACAGATGCGCCCAACCGTTTCTGTTCCGCCCAGGATTTGAACACAGATTTCAAATAGTTCACTTAAGTCTTGCTAGATGTCAATAGGGCTTTTCGTCTGGTCAATCAGAGAGATGGCAACATTCTTCATCTTACAGGTTTAGCCAATCACGATGGTGGCTTATCGGAGCTCATCGGTGGTGACTTACTACCTATTTATGCCAAATTTTCTTATAAAATTAGTATATTTCGAAGTAAAACTGTGTTTGCTCAACTTCTACAGTCAGCACCGACATTGTAGTAAAATAATATGTTATATTTTTTGTTTACCTATGTAATTCTAAGAGATATTGTATGGCTTTCCTTGTCGCTCGGAAGAGAGACGCAATGTGCTGACAATTATTGTATATATTTACCTGAATTTACCCAAGGGCCACTACCTCTCTAGTGGACACGACGAGGGCAGAAAGCCGGCGGCTTGTTAAAGGTCCAGCCACTTGTCCTAATGATATTTTCTAGCTGTATTTTGGCATTTACGGTTTCAGCGGGTAGGCAGTTCCATGGGTTTATAACCCTCTGAATGAAAAAACATGTGTTTTCTGTCCTACTTGAGTGGACATACTCTCCAACACTACATCTGTGATTGCCCTGTTATCAGTGATTTCAGACCAAATAGTATGAGGTACTTTGTGCTCTGTAATTACTTCATACTCTCAAGAATACTGGAAGATATTCTTGTGCTGTACCCAGATTTTGTTAGTGGTGGCTAATAGATCAGCCTTACATTTCAAGTTGTTTTGTGATTCCATGTATGACTGGCCGGCCTGTGAAGTGAGGATGTTGGATGAGCGTGTAGCTGGGTTTTTTATCTACATTGTGTGGTCCTTCATACAGAATAGGGAAGCAGCACATTGCTGTGTGTACTTATGATGAATACGTATGACCCCCCCCCCCTATCTCCATTTGTCTTTACCCTAATAACGGATGAGTCCAGGACCTGGTCTAGGGATTGGACTAGGGGGGGGGGGATGAAAAGATATCAGCCCTGGCATTCGCTGACGATCTGGTTGTGACAGCAGAGACAGCTGCCGGACTACAGAGACTTATAACAAGTATTTGCCAAACGCTGCATGGCTCTGGCATTAAGGTGAATGCTGCGAAGTGCCATACACTAAGCACAGCAATCGATGCGCATCGCAAGACTTGGCATGTCCCCACCAGGTGGACATACTATGTCGGGGTCAATAAAATTGATACTATGAGTGTGGCAGATAAGTATAAGTACTTAGAGATACTTATCAGGGCCGGAGGCAGTCGCTTATCCTATGGTTCCCTGTTTGAGGACGGTCTGACTAACATCAGCCAAATCCCCCTCAAACCCCAACAGAGGTTATATTTACTTAAACACCACCTAATCCCCAAGATAAACCACCAGCTTGTTCTCAGACTCGTGTTTAAAACGGAATAATCGAGGTTTGACAGACGGTTGCTGCACGCCATTCGTAGCTGACTACAACTGCCTCACAATATCCCTAATGCCTTCTTCCATGCCGACGTAAAGGACGGTAGACTAGAAATTCCAGATTTTACTGCATCAATCCGCCTACAAAAGAACAAGCAGCTCGAGGCGTTAGTAGAGTCGGTGGATCCGGTGGTAGTGGCTGTGGTTCTCCTACCCGCGTTCCAAGCGCGAATGCGTCGATGGATAGACCCGACCACGGCTGCTGGAACCCCTTCTAACAGAACGACTGAGTGCTCTAAAAGTTGGGAAGCAAAACAGTATAGCATGGTTGATGGTGCAAGCCTTGCATCTGTTTGTGAGGTTCCTTATTGCCACAAAGTGGGTCTCATCTGATACCTGTCTGCTAAGCGGAGGAGATTTTGCTCATGCCCTCCAGATTAGGGCAAACACTGTAACCACTCCGTCTAAAGCTGCTAGTGGTAGACCCGAGGCTTCTGGTCTCTGTGATGCTTGCCAGAGACTAGGGACTGTGGGCCACATATCCCAAACATGCTATAACACGCATTGGGTTCGGGTGAAACATCATGATGATATCACTCGGTTCGTACCTGGCCGCCTGCGGCAGAGTGGTTTCGAGGTGACACGTGAGGTTCGTATACGGATGAAGGGACCTTCTGCATGCCCGACATCATCGCTTGCAAAGCTGACGAGGCCTTCATATTAAACACCCAGGTCTCTGCTGATAACTTCCCACTCTCTCGTCCACATCAGAGAATATGCAACAAATACGGTACCCCAGAGATCCTTCAAAAGGTGAGGGGAATATACCGGTAAGCACACAGCATCCGTCTCTTCTATAACCCTTAATTGGAGAGGGAGGATGGTGCAAGGAGAGTGCGTGTGGTCTTCAGGATATGGGACCCACCAAGAGTGACCTTGAAATTTGCTCTGAGAAAGCCCTAACCTGGACATATTCCATTTACAGAATATGATCCATGTCCAGATCAATGGGCAGATCACCTTAGTCCCATGATCACCATGTAATAGGTGCATAGGGAATAATATAGTCTTGTTTATGTGAACCGCAGCCAGGATTGCTGGCAGATAACTATCTAAGCAGAGTCGTCATCTTGAGTATCACTTCTCCAAATGGTTCCTCACAGGATGGTGGATGACCTGGCCCGAGCCCACGAGTGTATAGCGGAGGCCGGAGGGACTCCCACGGAGAAACATGACTACCCTCCAATTACGGGGCATTGCTAGGAGCTCTTGCTTTGAATTGTTTTTCATGTTTGCTGTTGTCAAGTCACCAAACTTGCCGCTTAGGCAGCTTGTAATTTTGCCCTCAGCTTTAGTTCTTTTTAATGATATACTATGCAACTCTCCCTTTGTGTGCTGTGTCTTATATAAGAAAAAACAATACAATATAATATTACATTTTACATGATATTATTATCATCTTAACTATTGTGGGTTGAGATTGCCATCTACCATTTATATATATTTTAGTTTGTGTTGATAGGGAAATATGTGTGCTTAGGGGGTGAATTCTCACCATGCCCAGTGGCTGGGGGGATTGGTACCCTGAAGCTATATAAAAACCTTATACCTACCCAAAGTGGCAAAGGGAGTTAAATGACAAGAAAACTAGTTAAAGAACAAATATATTGTTTGAGAGGAGTCGTGTAGAAACAGGTAAGATTAATTATAATATAATGTTTCCATGATTCAGTGTTTACCTCTTGTGAAAATAGTGAAGTTGTTGTTTAGTCAAAATTGATTTGTTTTGAGGCTAGTATTTTCTCCCCTGATTCCATGTATGACTAACCATCCTGTGAAATGGAAGTATTAGATGAACTTAGAGCTAGTTGTTTTATCTACACTGTGTAATCTTTTATATAGATTGGGTAGCAGCACATTGCTGTGTGTATACCTAAGCTTCTTAATAAGAAAAACCCCACAGTAATAATAGTTTTAAATTATAGCTTGTATTATTACCGGTATTATCCTTACTAAATCATAAATGTTAACCATAAATCATTAAATCTCATATTGATATGTAATAGTCATATATCTTTTGACTCAGTCATTAAGTTGCGCAGTAAGTCTCAATTTTCACTTCTTTGGATATACAGTACAAAAGATAGGATAAACATAAGCCAAAATTATTTGATTCATTATATTGCCTACTAGCTGTACCCGCCACGCGTTGCTGTGGTTCAGTCTGGTTAAATGGGATAGTAAGAAAAGAAAGAGCACAATTTCTAGTATGTTTAATTTCACAATGCTAGTGGGTATACAAATTTTTTTATTATTCCATTGTCTGTGGAGATATAGAGATTGTCTTGTTTGCCAACTCTAGAACACGCAACATATAATTGTCCATGTGAGAAGCAATCCGTGTCTAGATATAAACCGCAATTCTAAAGATTGGCCTTGAGCTTTATTGATGGTGATTGCAAACGCCAATCGAATCGGAAATTACAATCTCTTAAATTGAAATGGCATATCTTTTGGAATCATAGGAATGCGGGGAATGAGGACATCTTCACCTGTGAAAGGTCCTGTCAAGATTGTTGCTTCTACGACGGCGCTGATTAATTTTTTACTGCAAGCCGCATGGCGTTGCAAAGTTTTGGCTGGTTGGTATTTTGCAATATGATAATTAGCACGCCGATTTTCAGTTGCCATACGTGTGATGGTATCCCTGTCAGATCGAGTGAATTCAAAAAATTTGTTGGATAATTAACCGCTTCATCTGCTTCCTGCACAGTGTCGACGGACTTGTATGTGACTGCCTAGCTTTGGATGTTAGACTGAATAATATTGTTATGTTCATAGACGTCTTTGTTCTTGGCCGCAAGAACAGCTCGTTCATTCAGCCAATCAAGATTCTTATAATTGGTTTGAATATTAAGAAATACTTTTTTTAATCAATTTTTCTATTGACGTCACTAAATTGCATAAGTTATGAGGCAGTGAAATTCGTCCTGAGGTCAGATCAACAGGCAATCGAGGAATTACTGGTAATGTTTGCCTGAAATCTCCTGCAAGCAATATTAATGCGTTCCCAAATGGTCTGATGATTCCACGCAAATCTTGCATGATCGATCAAGAGCCTCGAGCGATTTTTTGTGGGCCATTGTGCATTCATCCCAAACGATAAGTTTACATTTATGCAATACTTTTCCCATGACGGATGTTTTGGAAATGTTGCACGTGGGAGTTTCAATGAATTGCATGTTCAAAGGCCTTTTCAAAGCCGAAGTAGCAGTTCTTCCACCTGGTAATAATGTCGCAGCTATTCCAGATGATGCAAGAGTTAAGGTTATGTCATTTTGGGATCAAAATGCTGCCGGAATCAATCTAATTAGGAAGGATTTACAGTTCCTCCTGGCGCATCTAAAAAGATTTCTCCAAACCTGTTATTGACAGTTTGAATTATTTGATTGTAAATGCATTTTTGCTCAAGCGTTAGCTTAGGAAAATTTGATTGCACATACGACAACAGATCACTCATGTTGTAAATTTTGTTCACGATGCAATTCTACATCAAACGAAGCAGCAGCAGATCGATTCGGTGATGGCATTTCCAATTGATTTAAAACTTTGTTCGCGAATTCTAAGCACAAATCATCAATCATTTTCAATGCTTCATTGTAGAGTTCTGCTGTGAAATCCATGTTCATATTTGAATTTTCCTTCATATTCGACGGATAATATCTTCAGCTATGTTCGATTTATATTTCTCCCATAACTCTGTTGGAGATGAAGGAGAGCAAGCAGTCAATGTGATTGCAAACAATGCATAAATTTGATTTGGATGTGACGTGTTGGACGCGTCATTAATGCATACATCCCAGTGTCATTCGTTCTCCAATAAATTCCGAGCTTGACATGCACTACAGAAAGTGGCATGTGTTATGCCGTTGACAAATCTCAGTGGCTGGAATGACGTTGGGCCGGGCAGATTTACCAACAGCATGCGAAGATAGAAGCATTCATCTTGATTGGGATGCACGGTGTACAGTCTGCCTATCGTAGTTTATTTGAACATGCCAAGTTGTCCGTCGACTCGATCTCCTCGTTTGCGTCGTTCAAATGATTTTCTACTGGCATTCCATGTGTAATACGTATGAACTTCCGAATAGAGCAGTGTTTTCGTAAACGCATCATTTTGGCGTAACTGTGAAGAAAGCAGTTAACGTTGTAGCCGGTGGATTCAGAGCTGTTTGTTGTACATTTGCAGCTGTGAAATAAGCATGTTGTCCCTTTTCTTGTTTTCAAAACAAAAACAAAAAATACTAACGAAATATTTCAATTCAAACGCAGATCAATCGACACAGCTCAATTTCACCACCATTGCACTGAAAAATAAGAACAGTTTAAAAAACGAAATGAAAAACAATGAAAAAAGAAACAAATAAGCTATATCTATGAAATGAACAGTATGGTGAACAACACAGCTCAATTCCAATGCAACGTCACACAAAATAATTAAATAAAAATAAAAATAAATCAAAAGCTAGGAAAATTCAATTTACCAATCCAATCGGAATCATTGAAATGGAATTGTAACATATTTTGTATATCGTGTGTTGCTCTTACATGCGACAGATGATGCTCTTTTTCAAAAAACGCATGTTTTTACCTGTCACAGGTGTGGCATCTAAATAGTAGGTATATAAAAAACACACAGTATTCAAATGGAACATTGTGTCAATATTTCACAGCAATCAGTGAAGAGCTTTCGAAGATTACAGTGTGTGTTGTTCTTACGTACTACAGATGGCGCTGTTTAAAAAAAAAAAACGTGTTTTTTCCTGTCACAGATGAGGCATATAGTAGGTATGTAAAAACACTCGCTTGTTCGAAAGCAATGTTGTGTCAAAATTTCAAAGCAATCAGTAAAGAGGTTTCGAAAATTTCCCTCACATGAAAAAACATCTGAAAAACACCAGCTTTTCAAAAAAAAGTTTTTTTCCCCACTGACGTGATATTATATAGTATGTATATAAAAATCGGCTTGGATGCGAAGGGCACATTGTGCGAAAATTCAAGGCATTCGTTGAAGAACTTTCAGAGATTAGCGATTTTGAACAAACGAGCATTTCCATTTTTATTTATATAGACTAGCAACCATATGTGCATTGCTGAGCCAAAGCAACATTTCCCTGTCTCCAAGTTCTCCCCTCATTCCTCACGCCTCCGTCCCCTCGTCCTCCACACCATTCCCCCTCCCCTACCGTCCTTTTGTCCTCCACACCATCGCCCACTACAGCGTCCCCTCATCCTCCTAACCATACCCACTCCACCGTCCCCTTGTCCTTCCCACCATCTCCCACTCCCCACTTCCCTTGCTCCCCTTACCTATTCATTCCCCACCATTCCCCACTCCCATGTCCCATTCCCAGTCAGGCCCCATCATTCTCCATTCCCCTTTTTCCTCGTCCCCCACCATTCCCAACTCCACTGTCCCCTTGTCCTCCCCACCATGACCCCCCCTCCCCTGTCCCCTCGTCCTCCCCACCATCCACCCCCCCCCACTCCCGTCCCATCGTCCTCCCCACCATTCTCCACTCCCACGCCAATTGCATTTCCAAATGATCTTATGTTCACATCACTAAAATATAAGAAAAAATAGTTAAAAATACGAAATGAAAAAAATAATATAAAAAATAAACTGTACTCACGAAATACAGTTAAATCAGTGAAATCTCAGCCTGGCGAGGTTTTAAAGAGCTTTCCATCCGACCTGGTCCGGAGGTAAATGCCTTCCCTGACAGATCCGAAGGCGTGCCGCAGCATAACTGCGAAGAAAATCCCGAATAGGGTTGGAGCCAGTACGCAGCCCTGCTTTACTCCACTTCGGATGTCAAAGGCGTCTGATGTTAGTCCATCAAAGACCACGGTGCCCCTCATGTTCTCTGGAAAGATCTGATGATGCTGAGGAGCCTGGGTGGGCATCGATCTTGGGGAGGATCTTGAACAGGCCATCCCTGCTGACGAGGTCGAAGGCCTTCGTCAGATCTATGAAGGCTATGAAGAGTGGCTGCTTCTGTTCCCTGCATTTCTCCTGCAGTTGTCTGAGGGAAAAAGACCAGTCGATTGTGGACCTGTCAGCTCTGAATCCGCATTGTGATTCTGGATAGACTCTCTCTGCAAGTACTTGGAGCCTCTTCAATGCGACTCGAGCAAACAGCTTTCCGACAGTACTGAGGGAGGGAGATTCCACGGTAGTTGTTGCAGTCGCCCCTGTCACCTTTATTCTTATACAGCGTGACGATGTTGGCATCCCTCATGTCCTGTGGCACTCTCCTCCTTTCCCAGCAGAGACAGAGAATTTCATGCAGCTCCATGAGCAGGCTACCTCTGCAGCACTTCAAGGTCTCAGCAGGAATGCCATCTTTGCCAGGAGCTTTACCAGGAGCAAGGGAGTCTAGGGCATCACTGAGTTCTTCGAGGGTCGGTTCGCTGTCGAGCTCCATTAGCACAGACAGACACTCAATGGCTCAGGGCGTCTTCGGTGACCACATTGTCCCTGGCGTATAGCTCAGAGTAGTGCTCGACCCAGCGCTTCAGCTGCAGTGTATGGTCCTGAATCACCTCGCCAGTGGCAGATTTCAGAGGAGCAGTCTTCCTCTGGATTGGGCCGAGGGCCTGCTTGATGCCGTCATACATTCCCCTACATTGCCTGTATCCGCTGCAGTCTGTATCTGGGAGCAGAGCTGGAGCCAATAGTTGTTGGCACATCGCCTGGCGCTATGCTGTAACTTTGCAGCGGAATGGCCCGAAGGATCTGCAAGTTACCTTGGATACCTGAGGTGCTTCCGGGGGCTTATCGTCCCCGCGGCCCGGTCATCGACCAGGCCTCCTGGTGCTGGACTGATCAACCAGGCTGTTGGACGCGGCTGCTCGCAGCCTGACGTATGAGTCACAGCCTGGTTGATCAGGTATCCTTTGAGGTGCTTATCCAGTTCTCTCTTGAACACTGTGAGGGGTTTGCCAGTTATGTCCCTTATGTGTAGTGGAAGCGTTTGAACAGTCTCGGGCCTCTGATGTTGATAGAGTTCTCTCTCAGAGTACCAGTTGCACCTCTGCTTTTCAACGGGGGTATTCTGCACATCCTGCCATGTCTTCTGGTCTCATGTGATGTTATTTCTGTGTGCAGGTTTGGGACCAGCCCCTCTAATATTTCCACGTGTAAATTATTATGTATCTCTCCCGCCTGCGCTCAAGGGAATACAGATTTAGGCTCTTAGTCGGTCCCAATAGTTTAGATGTTTACCGAGTGGATTCTAGCAGTAAAGGATCTCTGCACGCTCTCCAGGTCAGCAATTTCACCCGCAGTGAAAGGGGCTGTCATTGTGCAGCAGTACTCCACTCTAGAGAGCACAAGCGTTTTGAAAAGTGTCATCATCGGTATAGCATCTCTAGTGTGAAAAGTTCTTGTTATCCAACCTGTCATTTTTCTTGCAGTGTGACGACGGCTACTTTATTGTGTTCTTTAAGGTAAGGTCTTCCGACATGAGTACACCCAGATCCTTTACATTGCCTTTCGTTCTATGTTATGATTTGCCTGAGTTTTGTACGTGGTTCAGTTTTTATATTTCATTCTTTCCATAGCGCATGAGCTGGAACTTGTCTTCGTTAAACACCATATTATTTTCTGTAGCCCATAGAAAGACCTGATCTACATCTGACTGGAGGTTCGCCGTGTCCTCTATGTTGCCTACTCTCATGAAGATCCTAGTGTCATCTGCAAAGGATGATACAGTGCTATAGGTTGTGTTTTGTCTATGTCCGATATAAGGATGAGAAAAAGTACTGGAGCAAGCACAGTACCCTGGGGGACTGAGCTCTTAACGGTTGACGGGTTGGATTTTATTTTGTTGACTATACACATGGGTTCTGTTGGTCAGGAAATTGTAGATCCATCTGCCTACTTTTGGTAATTCTTTTCTTTTGAGCGCATTTTATGGGCAATAACACCATCGTCACATTTATCAAAAGCTTTTGCAAAATCTGGTGTAAATTACATCAGCGTTTGTTTGTCTTCCATAGCATCTAATGCCATATCATAGTGGTCCAGCAACTTCGACAACAGGCAAGAGCGCCCTGTTCTGAAACCATGTTGTCCGGGGTTATGGAGATGCTGTGATTCCATGTTATTTTGTGATCTTACTTCTTAGCACTCTCTCAAAAATTTTTATGATGTGCGATGTTAGTGCTATCGGTCTGTATTTTTTGCCTCTGCCTTATTTCCTCCTTTATGAAGTGGGCTATCTCTGCTGTTTTTAGTATATCAGGAATAACGCCAGTATCTAGGCTTTGTCTCCACACAATGTGAAGGGCCTGCGATAGTGCTTTTTTACAGTTCTTGATGAATATGGAGTTCCAAGAATCCGGGCCTGGTGCGGAGTGCATAGGCATACTGTTTATGGCTTCTTCAAAATCCAGTGGGGATAGGGTGACGTTTGATATATAATTTGATGTTGGTATCATATCCATGAAAAGATCATTTGGGTTATCGATCTTTAGTGCGTTTAATGGCTCGCTAAAGACAGAGTCGTATTGCTTCCTCAGTAGCTCGCTCATTTCTTTGTTGTCATCGGTGAAAGTTCCATCTTCCTTTCGCAGGGGCCCAATACTGGATGTGGTTTTTGATCTTGATTTTGCATAGGACAAAAAATATCTCGGGTTTCTCTCTATTTCACTGATGGCCTTTTGCTCTCTTTCCCTCTCCTGCGTTTTGTATGATTCTTGTCACTTGAGTTCAATTTTTCCTATTTCGCTACCTAACCTTCTTCGCCGTTCCTGAGATTGGGTGCGACTCTCAAGTTGTACCGCGATTCGTTTTCTTCGCCTATATAGGGAACGACGTTCTCGTTCCAATCTCTTCCTCTTTTTTCTTAGGGGGATTCGGTTT
>WNGS01162921.1:15384-52736 GCA_020271785.1 Procambarus virginalis | reverse complement strand
AGTTATCTCATTCCTTCTTTCTTTTGAATGTCAGTGACTGTGCTTTTGCTATGCTTAATTGCCTCATAAGCGGCCAATTTTCATGATACCTTAAATTATTAAGGCAAAATTTGTGCTGAGTATACAAGTATAAGCAAAATTGACTGAGTATTCGCAAAAATTAAGAAAAGAAAACAGCGCACCCGTTACATTAAAGAAAACGAATTCCTCGTTTCGGGGAGAATATTCTAGGGAGGCCAGCCGGTAACTGTAACAGCCCGATAAGTGCAATTATGTACTAAATACGTAAGTATGAAAATGTACTTATTACACTTAGTACTAAAACGTACTGTCTATTCGGAGGATGGGTTGTACCGAGATACAAATCGTTGATTGAAAATAATGTATTTAATGTGCATTTGCAATTAAATACGAGTTTGCATCATATATATTGTATATGTAGTGAATTCGTTCCATACATGCGAGAGTTGGGGCTTACTCCCGCCGTTGACCCGTTGAACCTCCTCCAGTCTCCGGCAATGTTCTGGCACAGATAAAGCTCCAACGGGTAAACGGCGAAAGTGAGCCCCCGCTCTCGCATGTAGTGAACGAATTCACTACATATATTCAATCAAATAATCGTACCTCGTTAAAATAGCGAGTAATATATTGATCATGAGAGAAACCCTGTTTTTATTGCATATTTCGAGGTTTCAGCCGCATTAGAGCTGATGCGGAGGAGGCAACGGCAACTTGTCTGATTAGAGCTAAAACCGCTCTAATCCGACTGAAACGTCGAAATATGCAATAAAAACAGGGTTTCTCTCCTAATCAATATCTTACTCGCTAATTTAACGAGATACGAATGGTTGATTGAAAATAATGTATTTAATGTGAATTTGCAATTAATTATGGGTATACATCAGATTTATCGCATATGTAACGAATTAATAACAATAAACTGACAATCCGTATCCAAGGAGAGGAATCCTGATTTTAATGCATATTTCGACGTTTCAGCCGCATTAGAGCTGTTTTTGCAGTACATCTTCTTTCTGTAACATACACGGAAAATCTGGAACATTTTAGTTAATTCTAATGAAAACACATTGATTTGTGTGATTTGAACGAATAATGGACTATCTCGTCGTTTTTCCCACGTTTTTAAGGATTGCCAGTTTATTGTTATTATTCATTACATATGCAACAAATCTGATGTATACGCGTAATTAATTGCAAATTCACAATAAATACATTTTTTCAATCAATCATTTGTATCTCGGTAAAGTAGCGAGTAGGACATTGATTAGGAGAGAAACCTTGTTTTTATTGCATATTTCGACGTTTCAGCCGCATTAGAGCTGTTTTAGCTTTAATCAGACAAGTTGCCGTTGCCTCCTCCGCATCAGGTCTAATGCGGCTGAAACGTCGAAATATGCAATAAAAACAGGGTTTCTCTCCTAATCAATATCTTAGTCGCTATTGTAACGAGGTACGAATGGTTGATTGAAAATAATGTATTTAATGTGAATTTGCAATAATTACGCGTATACATCGATTTGTCGCATATATAATGACTTAATAACAATAAACTTACAATCCTTAAAAACGTGGGAAAAACGACGAGATAGATTTGTCGCATATGTAATGAATTAATAACAATAAACTGACAATCCGTATCCAACGAGAGAAACCCTGATTTTATTGCATTTTCAATAAATGCAATAATAAAAATAATATAATCCATCGGTAATATAAACGGAAAATCAGGAACATTTTAGTTATTCTAATGAAAACACAATGATTTTTATCATTTGTATTGGAAACAGCATTTTCGTATGTCTTTTCTAGGATCTAATTAATACGAAAACTCCCTCTATGATTTGAAGTTAAAATGCTCAAATTTACTAATATAGTGACATATTTCACCTTTTCATGTGGTGTGATTTTACGTAAAAATATTCGATTTTACCAATATTTCGATACTACTTCATGTTTTCTAACGATATGTGATTTGCCTTCAAATCTCAAAATTTCGCATTATATTTGTTAGTTAGGTTAGGTAGCCGAAAAAGTTAGGTTAGGTTAGGTTAGGTAGGTTAGGTAGTCGAAAAATAATTAATTCATGAAAACTTGGCTTATTAGGCAAATCAGGCCTAGCATAGTAGGCTGAGAAGTGCGTTCTGGCTACTAGGTACGACATATTATATATATAATATATATATATATATATATATATATATATAATATATATATATATATATATATATATATATATATATATATATATGCG
The DNA here is from genome assembly GCA_020271785.1 of Procambarus virginalis. Lineage (NCBI taxonomy): Eukaryota > Metazoa > Arthropoda > Malacostraca > Decapoda > Cambaridae > Procambarus > Procambarus virginalis. The sequence goes on along the minus strand of WNGS01162921.1, from coordinate 50,464 downwards.
AACAAGCCTGAATGGTCCCCAGGACTATATGCGAATGAAAACTCACACCCCAGAAGTGACTCGAACCCATACTCCCAGGAGCAACGCAACTGGTATGTACAAGATGCCTTAAACCACTTGACCATCACGACCGACATAATGAGGTGATAGCCGAAGCTATTTGAACCACCCCACCGCTGGCACTCGGATGGTTATCTTGGGCATAGCATTTTACCAAATCACCTCATTCTTTGGGGCACACGTGAGGAACACAAATGCGAACAAGCCTGAATGGTCCCCAGGACTATATGCGAATGAAAACTCACACCCCAGAAGTGACTCGAACCCATACTCCCAGGAGCAACGCAACTGGTATGTACAAGATGCCTTAAACCACTTGACCATCACGACCAGACATAATGAGGTGATAGCCGAAGCTATTTGAACCACCCCACCGCTGGCACTCGGATGGTTATCTTGGGCATAGCATTTTACCAAATCACCTCATTCTTTGGGGCACACGTGAGGAACACAAATGCGAACAAGCCTGAATGGTCCCCAGGACTATATGCGAATGAAAACTCACACCCCAGAAGTGACTCGAACCCATACTCCCAGGAGCAACGCAACTGGTATGTACAAGATGCCTTAAACCACTTGACCATCACGACCGGACATAATGAGGTGATAGCCGAAGCTATTTGAACCACCCCACCGCTGGCACTCGGATGGTTATCTTGGGCATAGCATTTTACCAAATCACCTCATTCTTTGGGGCACACGTGAGGAACACAAATGCGAACAAGCCTGAATGGTCCCCAGGACTATATGCGAATGAAAACTCACACCCCAGAAGTGACTCGAACCCATACTCCCAGGAGCAACGCAACTGGTATGTACAAGACGCCTTAAACCACTTGACCATCACGACCGGACATAATGAGGTGATAGCCGAAGCTATTTGAACCACCCCACCGCCGGCACTCGGATGGTTATCTTGGGCATAGCATTTTACCAAATCACCTCATTCTTTGGGGCACACGTGAGGAACACAAATGCGAACAAGCCTGAATGGTCCCCAGGACTATATGCGAATGAAAACTCACACCCCAGAAGTGACTCGAACCCATACTCCCAGGAGCAACGCAACTGGTATGTACAAGATGCCTTAAACCACTTGACCATCACGACCGGACATAATGAGGTGATAGCCGAAGCTATTTGAACCACCCCACCGCCGGCACTCGGATGGTTATCTTGGGCATAGCATTTTACCAAATCACCTCATTCTTTGGGGCACACGTGAGGAACACAAATGCGAACAAGCCTGAATGGTCCCCAGGACTATATGCGAATGAAAACTCACACCCCAGAAGTGACTCGAACCCATACTCCCAGGAGCAACGCAACTGGTATGTACAAGACGCCTTAAACCACTTGACCATCACGACCGGACATAATGAGGTGATAGCCGAAGCTATTTGAACCCCCACCGCCGGCACTCGGATGGTTATCTTGGGCATAGCATTTTACCAAATCACCTCATTCTTTGGGGCACACGTGAGGAACACAAATGCGAACAAGCCTGAATGGTCCCCAGGACTATATGCGAATGAAAACTCACACCCCAGAAGTGACTCGAACCCATACTCCCAGGAGCAACGCAACTGGTATGTACAAGACGCCTTAAACCACTTGACCATCACGACCGGACATAATGAGGTGATAGCCGAAGCTATTTGAACCACCCCACCGCCGGCACTCGGATGGTTATCTTGGGCATAGCATTTTACCAAATCACCTCATTCTTTGGGGCACACGTGAGGAACACAAATGCGAACAAGCCTGAATGGTCCCCAGGACTATATGCGAATGAAAACTCACACCCCAGAAGTGACTCGAACCCATACTCCCAGGAGCAACGCAACTGGTATGTACAAGACGCCTTAAACCACTTGACCATCACGACCGGACATAATGAGGTGATAGCCGAAGCTATTTGAACCACCCACCGCCGGCACTCGGATGGTTATCTTGGGCATAGCATTTTACCAAATCACCTCATTCTTTGGGGCACACGTGAGGAACACAAATGCGAACAAGCCTGAATGGTCCCCAGGACTATATGCGAATGAAAACTCACACCCCAGAAGTGACTCGAACCCATACTCCCAGGAGCAACGCAACTGGTATGTACAAGATGCCTTAAACCACTTGACCATCACGACCGGACATAATGAGGTGATAGCCGAAGCTATTTGAACCACCCCACCGCCGGCACTCGGATGGTTATCTTGGGCATAGCATTTTACCAAATCACCTCATTCTTTGGGGCACACGTGAGGAACACAAATGCGAACAAGCCTGAATGGTCCCCAGGACTATATGCGAATGAAAACTCACACCCCAGAAGTGACTCGAACCCATACTCCCAGGAGCAACGCAACTGGTATGTACAAGATGCCTTAAACCACTTGACCATCACGACCAGACATAATGAGGTGATACCCGAAGCTATTTGAACCACCCCACCGCTGGCACTCGGATGGTTATCTTGGGCATAGCATTTTACCAAATCACCTCATTCTTTGGGGCACACGTGAGGAACACAAATGCGAACAAGCCTGAATGGTCCCCAGGACTATATGCGAATGAAAACTCACACCCCAGAAGTGACTCGAACCCATACTCCCAGGAGCAACGCAACTGGTATGTACAAGATGCCTTAAACCACTTGACCATCACGACCAGACATAATGAGGTGATAGCCGAAGCTATTTGAACCACCCCACCGCTGGCACTCGGATGGTTATCTTGGGCATAGCATTTTACCAAATCACCTCATTCTTTGGGGCACACGTGAGGAACACAAATGCGAACAAGCCTGAATGGTCCCCAGGACTATATGCGAATGAAAACTCACACCCAGAAGTGACTCGAACCATACTCCCAGGAGCAACGCAACTGGTATGTACAAGATGCCTTAAACCACTTGACCATCACGACCAGACATAATGAGGTGATACCCGAAGCTATTTGAACCACCCCACCGCGGCACTCGGATGGTTATCTTGGGCATAGCATTTTACCAAATCACCTCATTCTTTGGGGCACACGTGAGGAACACAAATGCGAACAAGCCTGAATGGTCCCCAGGACTATATGCGAATGAAACTCACACCCCAGAAGTGACTCGAACCCATACTCCCAGGAGCAACGCAACTGGTATGTACAAGATGCCTTAAACCACTTGACCATCACGACCAGACATAATGAGGTGATACCCGAAGCTATTTGAACCACCCCACCGCTGNCTGTCACGGGGGTGGGCCGGGGCTCTGCTAGCACTCGGCTGCTAGGGGCTCAAAAGGCAGAATACTCAGCCCCTCCGACTCCCGGGATTCACTGGGGTCTCCTTGGTCCCACAGGGAGGACCAGCAAGGCCCACCTCCGCAGGTCTTTGCTTCCACCACTGAAGGGTGCCACTGACTCACCCTGGAAGCCCTTCAGTCAACCACGGGGAAACTGCTATCAGCAATTCCGGCCTAGACCCGTGGAGGAGTGAAGGAAGACTCGGGCTACCTTATAACAACAACCTCCCTGAGTCTTGCCTGCCAGACAAAAAGGTTGCAGGAACTCCTTTCCCGCCTGTCTTCTATATCTTCTTCTTCAACAAGGTCGCCAGCTGGGTTATTATATCTGCACCCCAGCATGCAGTTCAGTGGGGTATTATAGATATGTTGTTGCCAGTGTTGCTACTCCCAAGATCTACTATTGGACTGTCGGCCCAGGGTACTCTCCCTTGAAGGTCCGTGTGCTTTACCTCCTCTAGCCACCACGTTATTAGTTACCACCATTCAGGCACTAGTACTGCTCGAATGGCTAGGATACACTCTTATATCAGTCTGTGCTGTTTGCCACTCCCTAGGCAATAAGAAATTCTATAGGGAACGTAATGTTCCCTAGATGGTACTATGTAACCCTCGTATGCTCAATAGAGATTTTGTAATGGAGGCACACTTAAACACAATATAAAATGTGTGAATTTACTACACAAATTACATGATCACACATATGAATACAAGTGATACAAGAAAATGAAAATAATAATAATAACTCTGGAGATGTCAGCAACTCTTCTCTCACGTTCTCCAGGCTCCTTCAACTGGGCAGATAGACAGGAGTCACACACTCTCTCACAGAAGGGCCTCTTCACCACGTCGGCTCCTCTTCTTCACTGTCCTGCCGTCCACACACCTGTCCTCTCTGACAGTCCTGGACATAAGCTGCCCTGCAGCCTATTCTACTACTAGAATATTAATGTCCTATTTCCACATATATAAGTGAATATTATGGCCATCTAGCCTACTCACACAAAGGGGTAATGGGAGGGAAAATGATCTACCTTACAATCCTGGCTCACGACGCCTGTCCCTCGATGGTGTGAGGTTCCCATGCTTCCTGAGTCGATCCTTGGCGATCCAGAACGTTCCCACAGGTCCTCAGGTGTCGTGAAGCCTTCGCGTCGTCGCCGTTCCAATCCCTGGGATTCAGCTATCCCAATCTTGGTTCACCAATGGGCGCTGAGCTAATCACCATATTCACACACACGTTCCTTCCACGAGGCGTTGCTCCTCGTCCTAGGAACGGTGTCGTCCCTCTAACACCCTCAGTGGATGTGACCCGGTCACAGCTAAGCCTGCCCGCCACACCTCCCAGGCCCTCAAGTCAGCGTCGCCGCCCAGCGTCGCCGCCGACAATTTTCCAAGTTTGGCACTTCTCTGCTCAATCAACTTGGTTCCTTTTCGCTTCCCAGAAGCGCGGGGTCTCCAATATATCAGGTGGGCTGCGATGGCTAGCTCTAATCCACTGAGAAAGGCCTGTAGAGCCTCCAATCCTTGAGAGCTGACCGAGATGCGTCCTTCGCTTCCACTGTCAGGCCACTCTGACGTTGGCGCCGCCCGGGGCACTCGGTGACGTCACGGCGGGCTCTAATTGGTCGCCCGTGACCCGAGCCACCCAATCCGCACACGGCTAGCGTCCATTCCAAAACGTCATATCTGCAGTAGGGGATACTCTTTCATTTTATCGGGGCACCTTTCCCTTACTTTCAACTTTAATGTAAGTTTCTCCCTGTAGAGAGAGTTGATATGACTCTTAAAGCAGGCAACGAAAGAGATAGGAGAGGGCACCGTAACATACCCCTCCCCTTAAAATAAGAGTCATATCGGTTAGTGAATCCGGGAGAGGGCATCTGCTACCACATTCTCCCTTCCTTTAATGTGCCTGATTTCTAGCCAGTACTCTTGTAACAGTAGGGCCCATCTTGTCAGCCTTTGGTTTCGTGTTCTTCATCCTGTGCACGAACGTCAAGGGGTTATGATCGGTGAACACTTGCACCGGTCTAGTACCTCCACCCACATAGACGTCGAAATGTTTCAGTGCCAGGATCAGGGCTAGGGCTTCCTTTTCCACTGTACTATAAGCCCTCTGGTACTTTTCGAATTTCTTCGAGTAGAATGCTACTGGACGGTGAACTCCGTCCTTTCTTGAGCTAACATGGCTCCAATCCCCACGTCGCTAGCGTCGACGTACAAGATAAAGTTTGACTCGAAGTCGGGCGAAATCAGCACTGGCGCTTCGGTTAATAACTGCTTGGTCTTCTCGAAGGACTCCTGGCATGCTTCCCCCCACCTCCATCTAACGTTCTTAGATAGCAATTCAGTCAGAGGGTGTGCCACTGTCGAGAAGTTCTTGCAAAATCCTCTGTAGTATCCGATCATCCCTAAATATCGTAACAATTCTTTTCTCGTCCTGGGATTCGGATATTCTTTGATTGCCTTCACTTTCTGGTCTACCGAGTCACCTTCCCTTGACCCACGATGAAACCTAAGTATTCTAATCGGGCCTTACCGAATTCGCTCTTGGCCAGATTACTGTCAGGTTCGCTTCTTCCAACCGTTGGAATAACTCCGTCAGTCGATTCATGTGTTGTTTCCAGCTATCGGCGTACACCACAATATCGTCTATATACACGGCGCAACCGTCCATCCCTCTTAGCACTTCGTTCATCATCCTCTGAAAACAACTTCCGCTGTTCTTCATACCAAACGGAAGTACTGGTACAATCCGTCTGGAGTAGCAAACGCTGAGATCTTTCTCGCACTCGGAGACAAAGGGATTTGATAGTATCCTTTCAGCAGATCGACCTTGGTGACAAACCTTGCGTTTCCCACTTGGTCGACGCAATCACTTATTCGGGGCATCGGGTGAGAATCCGACACGGTTATGGAATTCACTTTGCGATAGTCGGTGCAAAAACGATAGGATCCATCACTCTTCTTGACCAGCACACAGGGCGAGCTCCACTCACCATTGCTGGGCTCAGCGAGATCATTCGCTAGCAAATATTCCACCTCCTGTCGCATGATCTTCCTCTTTTCAGGACTCACCCGATAAGCGCTCTGCTTGATTGGCTTTCCTCCGCGCACGTCCACTTCGTGCACCACACTCTTGTGCCGTCGGGGCACATCCGTGAAGAGCGACTTGTTCCTTCGTATCAGGGTCACTAGATCTCTCCTTTTCCCTTTATCCAGATGACGCAGCCTCTCTTCTAGATGTACCAAACTCTCTGTGTTTGACAGGCGTGTACCATCGGCACGGGCCCACTTTCTTTCCTCTGCTGGCAACACTTGGCCCATCTCCATACACAGAGCCAATTTCCCTTCTGGGACGGTGTTGCTCCCTTCACTCCCGAACTCTCTTGCTCCTCTGGGAAGTATGGCTTCAAACGATTGATATGACATACCTGTGTCTTGTTAGGGCGATTCGGCTTACTGATCTCATAACTTACAGGACCCACACGCCGAACAACCGAGTATGGACCACCAAAGCGTGATTCCGTCACTCTACCTCTCCCAGGTAGCAACATCATCACTCTGGCTCCTGCCTCGAACTCCCTTGGGACAGCCTTCTTGTCGTACCAGATCGACATCTTCTCTTGAGCTGTCTTCAGGTGATCAGCAGCCAGCTCCTTCGCCGTTTTCAACCGTTCGTGGAATCTCCGCACATACTCTTCCACTGTCACTAATGTTTTCCCCCCGTCAACTGCTCCTTCAGCATCGATAACGGGCTCCTTACTTCGTGTCCAAACACTAGCTGGAATGGAGAGAATCCCAGAGACTCAACAATAGCATCTCGGATCGCAAACAGGGCTGGACAGACAGCCTCATCCCATTCCGCTCCCTGTTCTGCACAATACACCCTAAGATGGTCTTCAGAGTGGAATGGAACCTCTCAATCGCTCCTGCGATTGAGGTCTATAAGGAGACGATCGTAGTTGGGCTATTCCCCAGCTTGCCATAGCTTGCCTAAACCACTTCGACTGGAAAACGCTTCCACAGTCGGACTGGATCTTCTTGGGCACACCTACCCAAGCAAAGAACCGCTGAAGGTGTCCCATGACGCATCTCGATGTCACCTTCCGCACTGGGATCGCCTCTGGAAATCTCGTCGAAGCACACATGATAGTCAATAAGTAATTATTCCCTTTTCTGGTCTTAGGTAGTGGTCCCACGACGTCGATTATTAGGCGTTCAAACGCCTGGCCGAACGCAGGAACTGGAACCAAAGGTGCTTTCGGGATGGCAGGGACGTTCTTCCCCGCTCTCTGGCACGGGAAACACGTCTTGCAAATTCTTCTTACATCCGCGTCCATGCCCGGCCAATAAAAATGTTCCCGAAGCCTGCTTAAAGTCTTGGTCACTCCCAAGTGACCCGCGGGATCCACTGAGTGTGCAAGCTTCAGTACCGCGTTTCTGTACCGCGCCGGCATCACCACCTGACGCCTCACTCTCAGCACATCATCACCCGCTTCTTCCCTAACCGGTCTCCACTGCCTCATTAACACTCCCTTCTCCACGAAGAAGTGAGTTGGTGACTCGGGTCCGGCGAGACCTCCTTCAGCCTCCCGTACCAACTCAGGAAACTCTTCCTTTGCAGCTCACCTAGACGGGTGCGGTCAATACCTAGAGGACTGGTGAGAGTAACTTGGACACTCCTATCCGACCCTTCCTCACCTGTCGCTTGTCCTCTGGCCTCCTCTCGGAACAAATGATCGAGCCCCAGGTCACCCGGCATGTTCTCTTCGGCGTGACTGGATCCGCTCACATCATCTTCCCTCACGTCTCGTCCCGACGTCACCGCGCATACCGGAAATGCCACTCTCGCAATTTCCGATTCGCCACTGCTGGCGCCCGTCCTGCTGCTCTGTCGATAGGGTTCTATACACTCCTCACTTTAATCAAATTCGGGAGAACACATCCCCCACAGGAGTCGTTCCCTAGGATCACCTGAGCTTCCATCCTGGGCAGTAGAGCACAGACCCCTACTACGAGAGTCTGACAACCATAGTCTGAATTAAGAGTCACCTTATGAAGGGGCATCCTCACTTGTCCCCCCAACGTCCTTATCAGGGCTTCCCCTGTACTGGAACTTCTGTAGTCCTCGGGGAAGAGGGATTCACTAACAAGGGTGAAGTCGGATCCAGTGTCCCTCAGCATCCTTGCTGGCACAGGATCAGCTCCTCTTATCTTCACCGTCCCCTCACACACAAAGGGGTGAATCCTCTTCTCCCTTATCACTGGCATATCACCTGAATTATCGTTGGCTTCTTCGCTTCCTATCCTCGCGAAAGCCACATTCCCACCGTGCCTTGGGCGGCTGCACTCCCTTGCAAAGTGTCCTCGTCCCCCACAGTTGTAACACCGACCACCTCTCCTGGGCGACCCTCTACTAGTCACCCTGGTAGCACCAACGGTAGAGGTTCCCTGGGTCCTCCTAGGACTCCCCGTCGTCGGTTCCCGGGCAGCGGCAATCGCTCCCGAGCTAGGTCCACTGCTCACAGCTTGGGGCTTCCTTCCCGCGTCCCTTGAGCTCTTGAACCGGGTTACTTCATCGGGCACACTACTCTTGGGAGAGTCCCCACCCGTCCTCGCTCCTCCTGAACTCCTAAAGTTCCCTCCCGACCTGGGGTAAGGCGAGTGTCTGGGCGGCCCCTCCCTCCTGAGATGTAGTGCCTCTCCAGCATGTCGGCTCGGTCCGCTGCAGCCTTTAGGTCCTTAATACCTGCTTCTCTCACCCTTACTCGCAACTCTGGATGGAGCACTGACATAAACTTCTCCATCACTATCAGTCGTTTGATATCATCCGCCGACTCCGCTTCCTCCGCCTTCAACCACCGTAGGAACTTCCGTTCCATATCCCTGGCGGTCTCGGCGTAAGACTTTCCCGACGCTCTTGTACACTCTCTGAACCGCTTCCGGTACATCTCCGGAGTCAGCCGGAATGAGTGGAGCACCGCATTCTTAATTGCGTCGTAATTAGCACACTCTTCTAGGTCCAGCATGTTGTAGGCTTCCCGGGCCTCACCAGTCAACCTGCCCTGGACCAGAGCAGCCCAATCATCTTCTGGCCACTCCCTCAGAGTTGCTATCCGTTCAAAGTGTTCGAAGAACGCCTCAGCTTCTTGTGGTTCGAACGTAGGTAAGTCACGTTCCCTTACCTTGAAGTCATCCCGCCGTGCAGGTAGTGCGGGCAGACCACGCTCAATGCGACACAATTCGACTTCTTTCTTTGCCTTTATCTCCTCCAGTCGCAGTTGTCTCTCTCCTTCTTCTCGCTGCAGCCGTGCTTCTCGCTCACGCTCCTCTCGCTGCATTTGCGCTTCTCTTTCCTCTCGCTGCATTTGTGCTTCTCTCTCCTCTCGCTGCATTTCTCTTTCCTCTCGTCTCAGCTGGGCTTCCAGTTGCATCTTCATTATTTTCAGTTGCAGGCTTACTACAGCTGGACCTTCCACTGCTCCCATGTTCACTGTGAATTCTCTCCACACTGGTAGGCGCTTGGGGTGGCTCTAGTCGGGACGGTTCACCTTGCGACGGCTCTTCTTGGGATGGCTCTCCTTGAGATGGCTCCTCTCCCATCGCCTCCTCTCGAGCTGTGAGCTGTGCCATGATCTCTATCCTTCGCTCCGCGACCTTAGTCGTCCTCAACCTGATCCCAAAGTGGTTTGCCACTTGTTGGAGCTGGGCCTTGATACACTCTTCCAAAATTCTCTCGTCCCTTGTGTCAATAAATTTCTTTACTTTATCCTCCTCCATCTCTATATCATCGAGCATACACGACAGCACAGACAAGTTAGTAGGTACTAATTTCACTGTTTCAGTCCCTTAGCTGGTTGGGTAACAGTACCCTGAATTCACTGGCCACACTGTATTTGTACCCTGGCAACACTGTCTTGAAATTTTGGGCAACACTGTAGCTTGATCAACACACCTTGGCAACACTGTAGCTTGATCCACTCTTCCTGGCGAAGTCGCCAGTTCTTGGCTACCGTAGTTCGAATCCTGGCAAGGTCGCCAGTTCTTGTCACGGGGGAGGGTCGGGGCTCTGCTAGCACTCGGCTGCTAGGGGCTCAAAAGGCAGAATACTCAGCCCCTCCGACTCCCGGGATTCACCGGGGTCTCCTTGGTCCCACAGGAGAGGACCAACAAGGCCCACCTCCGCAGGTCTTTGCTTCCACCACTGAAGGGGTGCCACTGACTCACCCTGGAAGCCCTTCAGTCAACCACGGGGAAACTGCTATCAGCAATTCCGGCCTAGACCCGTGGAGGAGTGAAGGAAGACTCGGGCTTACCTTATAACAACAACCTCCCTGAGTCTTGCCTGCCAGACAAAAAGGTTGCAGGAACTCCTTTCCCGCCTGTTTTCTCTATCTTCTTCTCAACAAGGTCGCCAGCTGGGTTATTATATCTGCACCCCAGCAATGCAGTTCAGTGGGTGTATTATAGATATTGTTTGTTGCCAGTGTTGCTACTCCCAAGATCTACTATTGGACTGTCGGCCCAGGGTACTCTCCCTTGAAGGTCCGTGTGGCTTTACCTCTCTCTAGCCACCACGTTATTAGTTACCACCATTCAGGCACTAGTACTGCTCGATTGGCTAAGGATACACTCTTATATCAGTCTGTGCTGTTTGCCACTCCCTAGGCAATGCGAAATTCTATAGGGAACGTAATGTTCCCTAGATGGTACTATGGTAACCCTCGTGTATGCTCAATAGAGAAATTTTGTAATGGAGGCACACTTAAAACACAATAATAAAATGTGTGAATTTACTTACACAAATTACATGATCACACATATGATTACAAGTGATACAAGAAATGAAAATAATAATAATAACTCTGGAGACTGTCAGCAACTCTTCTCTCATGTTCTCCAGGCTCCTTCAACTGGGCAGATAGACAGGAGTCACACACTCTCTCACAGAAAGGCCTCTTCACCACGTCGGCTCCTCTTCTTCACTGTCCTGCCGTTCACACACACTGTCCTCTCTGACAGACCTGGACATAAGCTGCCCTGCAGCCTATTCTACTACTACTAGAATATTAATGTCCTATTACCATATATATAAGTGAATATTATGGCCAACCTAGCCTACTCATACAAAGGGGTAATGGGAGGGAAAATGATCTACCTCAACAATCCTGGCTCACGACGCCTGTCCCTCGATGGTGTGAGGTTCCCACGCTTCCTGAGTCGATCCTTGGCGATCCAGGAACGTTCCCACTGGTCCTCAGGTGTCGTGAAGTCTTCGCGTCGTTGCCGTTCCAATCCCTGGGATTCAGCTAGCCCAATCTTGGTTCACCAATGGGCGCTGAGCTAATCACCATATTCACACACACGTTCCTTCCACGAGGCGTTGCTCCTCGTCCTAGGAACGGTGTCGTCCCTCTAACACCCTCAGTGGATGTGACCCGGTCACAGCTAAGTCTGCCCGCCACACCTCCCAGGTCCTCAAGTCCAGCGTCGCCACCCAGCGTCGCCGCCGACAATTTTCCGAGTTTGGCACTTCTCTGTTCAATGAACTCGGTTCCTTTCGCTTCCCAGAAGCGCGGGGTCTCCAATATATTAGGTGGGCTGCGATGACTAGCTCTAATCCACTGGGAATGGCCTGTAGAGCCTCCAATCTTTGAGAGTTGACCAAGATGCGTCCTTCCACTTCTACTGCCAGGCCAGCTCTGACGTTGGCGCCGCCGGGGCACTCGGTGACGTCACGGCGGGCTCTAATTGGTCGCCCGTGACCCAATCCGCACACGGCTAGCGTCCATTCCAAAACGTCATATCTGCAGTAGGGAATACTCTTTCATTTCTATCGGGGCACCAATTTCCCTTTACTTTCAACTTTAATGTAAGTTTCTCCCTGTAGAGAGAGTTGATATGACTCTTAAAGCTGGCAACGAAAGAGATAGGAGAGGGCACCGTAACAGCACGTCCTTCCATAGTGACTATAGGTACTATGCACGTCCATCCATAGTGACTATAGGTACTATGCACGTCCTTCCATAGTGACTATAGGTACTATGCATGTCCTTCCATAGTGACTATAGGTACTATGCACGTCCTTCTATAGTGACTATAGGTATGGTGCACGTCCACCCATAGTGACTATAGGTACTATGCACGTCCTTCCATAGTGACTATAGGTATTGTGCTCGTCCATCCATAGTGACTATAGGTATTGTGCACGTCCTTCCATAGTGACTATAGGTACTATGCACGTCCTTCCATAGTGACTATAGGTACTATGCACGTCCTTCCATAGTGACTATAGGTACTATGCACGTCCTTCCATAGTGACTATAGGTACTATGCACGTCCTTCCATAGTGACTATAGGTACTATCATCTTTGAATGACAGTCTTTGATTGATGCTGAAAACGACAAGACTGAATACTTTATTTTCCAAAATTCTTCAACAAATTGGAGACATATTAGAACCATGAACAAGGTAATATTATGTTAACAATAATCATGTACTCATTTCAGTGCCTAAAATCTTGAGTGAAGTCAGACATGAATCGATTGAAGAAACTGACAGACATGGAAACATCGACACGTGTACTCTATATACGACTCCTTACCTTGCGTATTGCTGTCATCAAGAGTCAGGTGAGTGGAGACCAGGTCAGTCAGGTTGACCATCACCTTCAGCATACTTTTCACACCTGTAAACATATGCCACCATTATGATCGAATCCTTACATGTGTTTCTATGATGCGCTCAGCACCAGAGATTAGATTGTGTACTGGTGCCTTATGGTGATGTTTTTATATAAGCAGCAAATATTTTGTTTAGTAACTCATTAAATAAGTTACAAGGTACTCTGAACATAACTATGCTTATACTCCTACCTTCCTGGACGCTTCGCTGCTCCTCTTGCAGTTGTTGTAGAGCTATCTGGTTAAATATGACGTGAGGTGTCAAGTCAAACTTTTTTGTGTGGCCCATGGTGGCCTCCGGGAGAGCGGCCGACCAGCCAACCAGGACACAGAGGAGAGGCAGCAGACACACAGACTTGATTCTCGCCACCACACTCACACTACACAATAAGCAACACCCCTTCATGACTGCTGGCTGGTCACCACGCACTAAGTACACCCGCGCTCAACGCCCACACTGGTAAATATATTGTACCACCAGGAAACTAACCTTCAATATGCCCAGTTCTTACACATGCTTTTACAGAGAAGTAAAATAATAGAGAAAAATGAGCATAAGAGAATAAGAAAGTATGTAGAGAGCTGTTACTAAGGAGGTTAAGCTATGAGAGTTAAGAGAACTACGCCTCACAACATGGGAGGATATAACAAACCGAGGGAATTTTATCATAACATACAAGATACTGAGGGCAACGTACAAAGTGAACAGGGGAAACTTATTTTCAATGAGAGAACGAACAGGTGGACATAAGTTGGAGTTGGAAACACAAATTAATAGAAGAAATATAAGGACATACTCATACCCTTTATGTGTAGGCAACTGGTGGAATGCACTGAAGCCACCTCTCTTCAGAAATTTTAAGACAAGATCCGACAAAGAATGTGAATGAGAATAGATAAACTGTAATGTAACAATTACAACAAAGCCTAAGAAGGCGAGGTTTAAAGAGCTACGCTATATTTACCTTAGCAACCCTTCCTCAGACGAAGTCCATTCCATCCAGCGGGCGACCCCAAAGACACATTCATCAATTTTAACATTCTGTTCATTCAAAACAGAAGTTTTCTCAAATTTAAATTAATATATTATATATTATCAAATTATGCATATATAGGCATTGGTTATGTTAGGTTAGGTGTTTAGGTTCTGTTGGCGATTATTTGTATTTGTAGTAAGTAGGTAAAGCATTTGCCCGAAACGCTGTGCGTATTAGTGGCTTTAGGTATTGTATGTACTAGCCCTGTCTATAAATCCAAAATTATGTTTGTAATTCATCCTCAATGTATGTACTTTTACCCGAATAAACATTTTGATTTTGATTTTGATTTTGATTTACAGCGTTATGATTCGAACAAAAGTCGTCAGCGTAGCACTTGTTTCGGAAGTGTTCGGACGTCATCAGTCGTGAGTCGAGTGTAAACCGTTTATCATTCATAAACAGGAGATTTGGCGAGTGCATGGAATGGTCTTTGACCTTCGTTTACGAGGTCGCGCTGCCCTTAGTCGCTGATAGGTAAGTACCACCCCACACTCACTGCCCCATCCCTGCACTCACCACCATTAACCATCCACCCTCGCTAAGCCATCCACTACCCCACCACCCCCCTTCTCTGCAGACACAACTATCAACCACACTACCACCCACCACCCCCCATCGCTAAACCAACCACTATTCCACCACCACCTTCCCAACACATACCACCACTAAGCACCCCACCATCGCTAAACCAACCACTACCCCACCACCACCTTTCCTGCACACACCACCATTAACCATCCCACAATCCCCCTCCCTCGCTAAACCATCCACTACCGTGCACCCATGATCTACCGAGTACAATCTAACATCTGTGAAACTGTGAAACCTACCAAACTGTGGTAGGCCATAGATGTGTGGATTGGCTAGAAATCAAAGCAGTAGTTACTTATGTGGCGAGATTCACGATCACTGAGGGGAGCAGTGTGTGGAAGAGAGTCACCAGTTACTACCTGGCTACCCCAGGCACCAGGCACCACTCGTGTGTAAAATATTACTTGTGCCCTTCCTATCCAAGGTCGCGGTTTGCGTGCGTGACTACTGTGTTTATATGAGAGACCCCAGGACACCGCTCTACTGTATAGTGCCCCTACACTACGTGTGAGAACTGTGACCATAGTGCCTTGCAGGTGTCTATATGTGTATGTGTTGCAGGGTAGAGTGCAGTGTTGAAGACATACCACCCAAGAACACATATGAAATGAGCCGCAGCAAATAAATGGATCGTGTAACGACGAGAAGTTGGTCGAGACAGCAAGTGAACATGGCTTGTGTACCCGGAGATTATAACGACCCACCCCCTTGAATGGGGCTCCCTTTCCCTGGTCATCGACCAGGAGGCCTGGTCGATGACCGGGCGCGGGGACGATAAGCCCCGGAAGCACCTCAAGGTAAGGTTCCCACCCGGGGGCCCTCCGGTGATGGTCCCCTCCTGGGGCTCTCCGGTGATGGTCCCCACCTGGGGCTTTCTGGGGCAGCGGAGGATGAGGATGATGCTGGCTACTTACTAGTCCAAAACAGAGGAAGCGTGAGGTGGGACAAGCGACAGGTTAAGCAGCAACATCAACAACAACAACAGCAACAACGACAAGACAAAGATAGTGAGTGGCACAACCTAAACTTTCCTACAATGGGACTGACAGCAGCAGAAAAGTACAGATGGATTATTGAGGCCGCTTACACCCACAGAGCTGAGTATCGCATAGAAAGCAGGTGTGTAGGTGGCAATGTCAGAGCACGGGTGCAGGGCACAGTGCCCTGAAGTGCTTCACAGAGACCAGTCTTGTGTATCAAGGTAAGGATGTTAAATTGTTGGAAGCAAACCCACAGACAAGACAAACTGAAATTATAATCAAGAACTGCACTATTCATGTTGACATGGAATTTCTCAAGGACTTTAAAGAGATTGTTTAGGTCGAGCGCAACACTGGACCAGGGGGACTGGCCAAAATTCAAGCAATCGCTCTGTGGAAGGAAGACCTGCCTCTAGTCATTAAAATACCAGGCATGAGGGCGTGCAATGGAGAGAGGTATATTGGCAGCCCGTCCTTATGTGGCAACTGTCAACCGTGGGATCACAGAAATTAGCAATGTGATTGCCCAATTAGGTGTGGGTGTTGCAGTGGCTCTCACGACACCAAACAGTGTCTTGCTAAGCTTGCACCGGGTGGGGGTGGAGGGGTAATAACTAGATGTGTCAACTGCAAGCAGCCCCATCATGCATGGAACAGGTATTGCAACGTGAGGCCTACTTGGCGGGGCTCGAGAACACCGAATCAATCCACAGGTGAACCAGTGAACTGGTGCGGAAATCGCTCCGTGAACAGTACCACAGCAAGCCAGGGTCCTGTTCAGGGGCCAGACTAGGACCCAGCCCAGGGTCCAGCTCACAGTAGACCGACAACAGTCTGGGGTAGTGATCCATCAATGAACAGGAGAACTCAGGGTCGGGAGGGCAATCAGGCATGGTTCATGAGCAGGAACAGTGTAGCCAGCCACCACCACTCCCCCATCCCTGAGGCCTTCCCACCCTCTTCCCCTCCTCCCGGGAACCAACTCACCCCCACCTCAATCTCTACCCCACGTTGTTACACCGCCACCCAACCCCCAAACCCTTACCAATGAACCAGACCCCTCCAGTGTCTCTCATCTACCTCCCCCTCCAGGCACTCCAGCAACCAACACTGCCACTGCCCTACCAGCTGACCCCCATCCTGACCCCCAGGAGGTCGTCACTCCGGTTTGTGTCAAGGCAATATTAGACCGTATGATACAAACTCATCCAGTCGTCCTTCAAATGTTGCAAAAGCAAACGGAACTTAAGAAAACCCTCTGCCAGACTAAGACGACTCAGGAACAAATCCTCAACATCCTGCAACAGCAGAGTCCATCAAGTGGAGGTCCTGCAAGCCAGAGCCTGGTGCAAGATGATGCAACACGTGCTGCTGAGGTACAACAGACCCAACAAGGACACAGCACATCAGTGCACACAGTAACACCAGTGCACACAGCAACACCAGTGCACACAGCAACACCAGTGCACACAGTAACACCAGTGCACACAGTAACACCAGTGCACACAGTAACACCAGTACACACAATAACACCAGTACACACAGTAACACCAGTACACACAGTAACACCAGTACACACAGTAACACCAGTACACACAGTAACACCAGTACACACAGTACAACCCGTTCCAGCACAAGACAGCACATATATGACTTAATGCTTATAGTCAATATTTTGCTTATGAATTAGTACATATGTGGTATATTCCCAGTTATTTTTTTTCAAGGCACTAACTCTTCCTCACGTACCAATTTTCGTCTCATAGTACCCGTCCATCGCCGTAGACAGCAGAATAGTCGTGATTGGTTCAATTTTAATGAAAATTGTAGTTTTCAGGTCCCACTTGTGTTGTGAAATTTACCTGTTATTATCAATGATCTTATAATATACAGATCAGCTACATCCTGTCGAAGTCTCGTAGTTTTGTTTTGAGAAATGTTAGTTGTTCTCAGTAAATTTTAATAAGCACTATAAATTATTACATAAAATAAGATAGCTCCACCAATCAACATTATATACACTAGTCTGTGCTTTAATTTTTTTTGAAGAAACTATTGTAGGAACGTCAATAGGAAACGATGTTACGGTGAAATGTCTTTGGGGTAAACTACTGCAAACAGGATGGTATGGTGTCTACTACCACTGTAGGATGGGTATAGGGTCCACTACCACCTGTTAGGTGGATAAGGGGTCCATACCACTTGTAGGATGGGTTTGGGCCCAACAACTGCGCATAGAATGGGTATGGGGTCCACTACCGCCTACTGGATGGGTATGAGGTCCACTATCACCCACGAGATGGGTATGGTGTCTGCTACCACCCACAAGATGGTATGGGGGTCCACTACCACCCACAGAATGGGTACGGGATCCACTACCACCCACAGGATGGGTATGGGGGTTCACTACCAGCCACAGGATGGGTATGGGGTCCACTACCACCCACAGGATGGGTTTGGGGTCCACCACCACCCACAGGATGGGTATGGGGGTTCACTACCACCCCACATGATGGGTATGGGGTCGACTGCCACCCACAGAATGGGTATGGGGTCCTTTACCACCCAAAAGATGGGTATGGGGTCCACTACCACCCACACCAGACCCCATACCCACAAGATGGGTATGGGGTCCACTACCGCTCTCGGGCTGGGGTATGGGAGCAAATACAACTCACAGCGTGGGGTATTGGTTCAACTACAGATCACGAGTTGGGGTATGGGGTCAACTACATCTCAAGGATAGATATAAATTCCAGTACTTCCCGCAAGGTGTTGGGAGTTACAAGTAGAATGTTGGATTCAAGACAGAATAAGTATATACTATGCCCAAAGCCACTAATACGCACAGTGTTTTGGGCAAGATCTGGAAAACCCTTAAAAGCTAAGACTTAAGACTAATTGAGATCAACATCATGAACTGAACTGACATATGTTGACCTTTAGGAGATAAGGTACGTTACAAGGAGTTGATTATGTTGTACTTAGTTGTTTTTCTCTTAAACATGATGATAGAGAGGCAGTCTTCAACGTGATTGGGAATACATACACATATATACATACGTACATACATACATACAAAAATGGGCAAAACTGTTGGAGGTGGCGACTAGACACTTTTTAAGTCAGCACGTAAAGGGTCCCACGTGAATGAGAGGCAATGATGAACCCGCAAGACTCGGCCTAGTATTCACTCCAAACGATTCAGTCATAAGAGAAATCGGTCTTGAAGCCCCCGTGGGTATCAGTGATCACAGTGTACTGTTGTTTGAATATTTGGTCGAATAAGGGTTAATGTACTCAAGGAAGGGACCAGAAAGCAAGAGGCCGGCATTCCGGAAGGGAAACTATGAGATGAGAAAATTTCTAACTGAAATAGCTTGGAAACAGAGCTCAGAGAACAGACGGTTCAAGTCATGATGGACTACATCACACAGAAGAATAAGGAGGCAGCAGACAAGTTCGTCCCAGTCCAAAAGGAAACAAATGAAATGCAGACGAGAAACCTATGGTTTAATCAGAGTTGTAAGCTAGCAAAGCAACTAAGTAAAATGGCGTGGAGAAACTATACAAACAACAGAACACTAGAGAGCAGAGATAGATACCAGGGGGCAGATTCACGAAGGTACTTATGAATGTTTTTCTTCTTAGCTACGAATGTTTTCCTTCTTAGCGCATTCGTTGTGGCTACGTCGGTATTCAGGTAGCTACACTAAGAAGAAAAACCTTCGTAAGTTTGGTCCGTCATCTAAGTGTACTGTCGACCACTCGTAGCTTTACGTAAACTGGATATAACTCAATTTGTCTCTACTATATAACACTGGGATCGATTTTAAGATTTTGAAACGTAAGCAAAAGATTATAGCTGGTGAATCTGGTGAAGAGGAGTCCTTCAAGTTAGTTATATATGCATTCTCTGCTTGAAACTTGAAGTAAATATGTATTTTATGATATTATAATTAGTTTTATAATAGCAAGATATTATACCAGTAGTTATTAAGTAAATAAACACTGGCGAACATGAAATATGAGAGAAGGTGATGAGCTCTGCCCGATGGGATCATTTACTATCACCAAATGCCCCTGTTCACCTAGTAGTAAGGGTGTACCTTAGCTATACATACCCATTTCTAATTTATTTATTTGGTTTTATTTTGAAATTAAATCTGGGTGAGACATAAAATAAAAATATGCTGCACAAATAATGTTAGTTAAGGAGAAGGGTAAAAATGTCAAAAACTTTATTCATTGAATACTTAAAGCTATAATTATGACTATATGGACTATTAAAAAAGAGAGAGGGAAGTAGGGGGTCCAAGACCTCTTCCTGTTACACAACTTTGGTGTGGAACAAGTAATTATCAAAAGAAGGCACCATGCCGGGAAGGCTATGTAGCAGTAAGGCAGTGAGGCGAGGCAGCTACTTATTTGAGAAATGCTTATTTTATTTACCTTTTAAGCTGAGGCAGCATATTTTATTTGAGGAATACTCAGCTGATTCCTCTACATTTAGCATGGAAGAAATTTGTGTCCAAGACCTCTTCCTGTTACACAATTTGGTTGTGTGTAACCAAACTAGGAGTGCTCTACAAATCAAGGGACCCAGAATGGGGAATGACCTCCTGAATCATGTCAATGCCTGTACCTCTCTCAACCAGCTTAAGAGTAAAACCAAGTACTACCTAATTAACTCCATGTAACCTACCTTACCCCCTAAATGTCAACCCATGTCTTGCTATTTTTTAAACAATGCTGTTCACCAACGTGTACAATTGCTGATTTCTGCTATGTTACCCCCCTTTTTTATTTTTTATTCCTTCTTTCAACACAATTTATACCTAATCCCGATTACTATTAAGTTTTAGTCTAAGTGTTTTTCCCCCAAACCTTGCCTGAAATTATATTTGTATTAGTGGCTTTAGGTATTGTATGTACTAGCTCTGTCTATAAATCCAACATTATGTTTGTAAATCAACTGTATGTACTTTTCCTGAATAAAATTTATATTTTATTTATTTATTAATCAGAAAGTAAGTATTAAAAGAAGGCACCAAGCTGGGAAGGCTATGTAGCACCATTGTGTGTAACAATAAATCAATTTTTTTTTAACAAATAATGCACCTGTATGGTTAAAGCAAATCCTGTCAGCTGTAAAAATATTGATGCAGTTATTTAAATAAAAAATATAATGAAAGAAATATTACTGGTTTATTTTTATCCTATCTTTTTGTATTGTACGGTATATCCAAGGAAGTGAAAAATTGAGACATAATGCACAAGTTAATGAATGATTCAAAAATGATTAGCATGGATTAGCAGTTCAAAAGAAATATGAATATTACATATCAACATGAGATCTTAATGATCCATGGTTAACAAGATTTAATAAGGATAATACAGCATTTGTAATAATGCAAACTATAGTTTAAAATCTTTATTACTGATTTTTTTTATTAAGAGATTAGGTATACACGGCAATCACCTCACAAGATGGCCAGTCATACATAGAATCAGGAGAGAACAAAATACTTAAGGCTGATCTATTAGCCTCCACTGGCAAAATCTGGGTGCAGCACAAGAATATCTTCCAATATTCCTGAGTGTATGAAGTAATTGCAGAGCTCTAAGTACCTTTGGTATGAAGTCACTGATAACAGGGCAATCACAGATATAGTGTTGGAGAGTATGTTCTCTCAAGTAGGACTGAAAACAGATGTTTTTTCCACTAAGAGGGTTGTAAACCCATGGAACCGCCTACCCGCTGTAAATGCCAAATTCCAACTAAAAAATATCATTAAGACAATTGGCGGGCCCTTTAACAAGCCGCCGGCTTTCTGTCCTCGTCGAGGCCACTAGATAGATAGTGGTCCTTGGGTAAATTCAGTAAATATATACAATAATTGTCAGCGCATCTTCCGAGCAACAAGGACAGCTACACAGTATCTCTTAGAATTACGTAGGTAAACAACAAATGTATCATATTTGTTTACTACAATGTCGGTGCTGGCTGTAGAAGTTGAAAAAACAGTTTTACTTCGAAATATACTAATTTATAAGAAATTCGGCGTAAATAGGAGGCAGTAGAGCTCCGATAAGTCAGCGCTAAATCTTCAATATGAAGAATGTTGCTGCTCTCTGATTGGCCAAACGAAACACAGTAGTGACCTCTATCGGCACGCAGGTGAACCAGACCCAGAACCCAAATGTCTTTCTAAGTAGACCTATGTGAATTGCACCTAAGCATCTTCTTAGGGCATACCTAGGAACCTTCGTAGCAAACCTACTTATAAAGAATACATGGAGCTTCGTGAATCTAGGTTCAGAGCGCCAGGAATGAATACGTCAGGGTGGGAAGAGAGGAAGAGAGGGCATTATGAAAATGACATAGCGAGCATGGCAAAGACTCAACCCAAACTGCTGCATAGCCACATCAGGAGGAAAACAACAGTGAAGGAACAGGTAATGAAACTGAGGATAGAGGCAGAAAGATTCACTACAAACGACAAGGAAGTGTGCGAGGAACTCAATAAGAAATTCCAGGAGGTCTTCACCTGAGAGCAAGGAGAAGTCCCAGAGATAAGAGAGGGAACATCAATCCAGACACCACTAGAGAAGTTTGTGATTACCAGTGGGGAGGTGATGAAGCATCTGCTAGATTTGGACATGACAAAGGCCATAGGCCTGGATGGAATCTCACCATTTGATTCTAAAGGAAGGAGCAGAAGCTCTGCGCCTGCCACTCTGCATGGTGTACAACAATTCCCTGGTAACAGGTGAACTGCCAGAAATTTGGAAGACGGCCAATGTAGTCCCAATATACAAGAAGGGTGATAGGCAGGAGACACTGAACTACAGGCAAGTGTCCCTAACTTGCATTGTGAGATTATCCCTTTTTAGTGGTGAATAGGTTACAAGAAATCTCAGTCAGAAAGGACTGGACTAGCATCAAACTAATGCTGAGTGCAGATTATACATTAATGACTGAACAAGGATGCATAGAACAGCAGCAGGAATCAAAATCCTTGGCACTCCTTATCCACTGGGTCTTGGAGCTTCTTGGGGCCTCAGAAGGAGGTCATCAGAGTAACTCGAACGGTCTTCACACCGATATAGAATTTACATTTGATGTGTATGGCCATGAAAGCAGTTTGAAACCAAGTAATCCAGGTAACATAAAAGGGATCACGATAGTAACATGAGTATTGGCAAAGTCAATTTTGGGTGCAAGGGTCTGAAGGTGTGAACGTAAAGGCACTTGTACTTAACAGTTAGTTTATTCATAAAACTTAACACTAGCAGTACATGACAAGAACAATCTAACGTTACGTTAATGTCGGACGTGGTGCTTGACAAGGCTAGACTACCCGGAACACTGGCTTCCGGTTTGGACTGCTCGCGGTATCGCTGACCCTGTCTACACATTACGGTGGGCAACCACTCCAGACGCATTGGCAGCTTGACGAAACTGCGGCAAGTAGCAATAACATACAATGAAAGACAACGGCCCTCGTTGGTGCCAGATGCGAATCCGGGATCAAGGAGGGTAATTACAGTTGCAACAATGCACTGCCTCCACTTTGGTGAGGGGAGTCAATGTGAGGCAATCAAGGTTGGAAACAATCACGGCCCACGTTGGTGCCAGATGCGAGATCGGAGGCCAGCGTGGGGTGATCGATGACTGAATGACAACAACTGACAGACTTGTCACTGAGACGAGTCTTCCGTGCAGCACTCAATTTATTACGTTACTTTGTCACCAAGACATGCAATCACAACAGAGGTTAATGCAATCAACAATGGTTACGAGTAATTAGCAATCCCTGAGTAATCGTGCCAGGATCTGTCACAGCCTGACAGCTCACTCAATTCACGAAGAATTTACGTTAAGGCTCGGCGTCACTAAGACTGCTTAATTAACATCGATCAGTCAATAGGATTACTAATCACCGCGTATTAAATCAATTGAAATTAACACACTGATATCTCAAGGATAATTGAACACGAAGTTACACTGACGTCGCAAGATACTGAACACAAGTTTAACTGAACATTGAGTATACTGACTTCTGAACACAAGTTTAACTGAACACACCAATACGGGTCACTGAGACGAACACAACATATTAATGATAATTGTACACACCAACACGGGTCACTGAGACCAACAACAATACACTAAAACGAAATACACCAGCTCACACAGACCATCTACAAATAGTAAAACACCACACACAACACTGACACACTCATGTGTCACCAGATCAATAATAATACACAAGGTAAATAACTCTTACTTGGACTTACAGCATGTCCCTTGGAAATAAAGACGGAACGGCATGGACATGGGTTAATCACACAGTGATGGTATATAAATAAATAAACCACATTAAACACAGTAAAATACACACGTCACAAAGACAACTAAATATGTAAAAACTGAATGTGTAAGATGACAATCACACCAAAGATCTGGCTACAGTATTCACACAGAAAAGCTGTAGCAGATCTTTACCTATCGTGCATCCTCGGGGAATCGAACTCGGTCCCATAGGGGAACTAGTGAGAACGAACACCAGACGGCTGAATCAAATTCAACACAAGGAATTTGCACAATAACAGAAGGTACAGAGAAATAATGTTTGAGTACTCTCGTTAATTTATACCGGTATGACACACTCACAAACATCAATCACACTCTCACTGCTCCAGCTGTTGATTGAAGACCACACACTGGAGATGACGGAGTGAGGGGGAGGTCGGGTTGGAATACCGATGCTCAAAAGTAGAGAGTGAGGCAGGGCTGGACCGTGAGGGGCGGTTGGAGGTGCGACAAGTGAGGTTGGGCGCGAGCTGTCAGCACATGTGACGGCTATGACTTCACTTCACTTATCTCCTTAATTAACTTATAACGGAGCCTGCAATCGCTCGATTCTGTAGCAACGATCACAAAGCTGCGTGGAATTAACTTGGACTGGCTTGAGGGTGATATAGGCGGGAGGAATCAAGGCTTTGGCCAGAGCCCTGATCTCCCTGCTTCTCGACAGCATAGCTCCCAGATACAGAATAACGCCAGAGGCGCAGGAATCTCGCAGCTGCAAGGTTTTGGCGCGAGAATTCGGACAGCGGCTCCTTAGGTGCCAGGCACGCGGCCAATCAGGTTCGAGCATCGACGGAGGCCTTCGTGCCGCTTCCAATGGCAGAAGAGCCGGCAGGAAACGCTGATGACGTCACGTCACCGGCATAGGAGAGCCGTTGGTACCTGAGGGTGGTCCCCTTAGCCTTCTCTCTCTCTCTCTGTCTGTTGCCAGGGCCAAGAGTTACAGAATTCAGGGAAACCTGTAACTATTCACACAGAATACTTACGACAACGAGAGTTACTTCTTTGGAATGCTGAAGGCATACCCTTTCGAAAGAGACGTGATTTCACTAGTCTATCTCCATTACCAAGGAAGATAGACTTCTGTGCACATCTCCACACTTTTTCTGAGGCAAAATGCTTTTTCTACTTATCACCTAACAGATGTAAGCTAGCTGAGAAGTGGGCCAAAACCCAACTTCTCACATGCATTCCATTCAAGATGATGGAGAAGATTGTGCGGAAAAAAGCTAGTAGAAAATCTGGAGCGGAAGAACTTTGTAACACAACATCAGCATGGGTTCAGAGTTGGCAAATCATGCCTAACAGGTTTAATTGAGTTCCATGACCAGGCAACAGAAATCAGGCGAGAGAGAGGGCGGGGCAGACTGCATATTTCTGGACTGCCAGAAAGCTTTTGACACAGTACCACATTAGAGACTAGTGCACAAACTGAAGATGCAGGTAGAAGTGAAAGGGAAGGTACTCCACTGGATAAGGGAGTACCTAAGCAACAGGACACAGCGAGTCACCGTGAGGGGTGAGGTCTCGGAGTGGCGGGAAGTCACCAGTGGAGTCCCACAGGGATCAGTCCTTGGACCTATACCGTTTCTGATATACGTAAATGATCTCCCAGAAGAAATTGACTCGTTCCTCTCGATGTTTCCTGATGATGCAAAAAATTATGACGAGGTTCAAGACAGAGGAAGATAGTATGAGGCTACAGGATGACCTAGACAAACTGAAGGAATGGTCCAACAAATGGCTACTAAAGTTCACCCCAAGTAAATGTAAGGTAATGAAACTAGGAGGAGGAACTAGGAGGCTAGTCACTGGATGCCGAATGGGAGATGAAATCCTTCACGAAAAGGACAGAGAGAAAGATCTAGGAGTTGATATCACGCCAAATCTGTCTCCTGAAGCCCACATCAAAAGAATAACATCAGCGGTGTATGCGAGGCTGGCTAATATCAGAACTGCTTTCAGACACCTGTGTAAGGAATCCTCCAGAACATTGTTTACCACATATGTAAGGCCAATCCTGGAGTATGCAGCATGGAGCCCGTACCTAGTTAAGCACAAGACGAAGCTGGTAAAAGTTAAGAGGTATGCCACTAGGCTAGTCCCAGAACTGAGAGGAATGAGTTATGAGGACAGGCTGCGTGAACTGCACCTTACGTCGCTGGAAGACAGAAGAGTTCGGGGAGACATGATCACCACATACAAAATTCTCAAGGGAATTGACAGAGTGGACAAGGATGGATTATTTAACATGTGTGGTACACGCACAAGGGGGACACAGTGGAAGTTGAGTACCCAAATGAGCCACAGATACATTAGAAAAAACTTTGTCAGTGTCAGAGTAGTTAGTAAATGGAATGCACTAGGAGGTGATGTGGTGGAGGCTGACTCCATACACAATTTCAAACGTAGATATGATGGAGCACAGTAGGCTCAGTAATCTGTACATCAGTTGATTTATTGTTGAGAGGCGGGACCAAAGAGCCAAAGCTCAACCCCCACTAGCACAACTAGGTGAGTACATACATAATACATACATACATACATACATACATACATACATACATACATACATTACATACATACATACATACATACATACATACATACATACATACATACATACATACATACATACATACATACATAATACATAGTAGGCATCCGTCAATCCCGTAGGGTTATGGAGTTGTGCCCTGGGTGTCTCTCCAGGGCACAGGCCTGGGCAGTAATTATGGAGGATCAGCTGTTGCCCATGCAACAGATCCACCCTCTCCACGCCACCGATGTGATCCAAGGGAAGGGCAGGAGCCGATACGCTTGGCACCAGTGTCGTCGCAGGAGTTGCCAGAATGTAGCTGTAAACAGCTGCAAACTGCCTTAGGGACTCCGCTCCGGATTTTTCCTCAGGGTTGACTCCCGAAGTCTTTCCCATGAGTGGGTTTAGCCACAAGACAGCAGAGGTTTGAATTCGGGGTTTTCCTTCCCCTAGATGGGCTGCCTTTCCAGGCTAACGAGTCCCATCTGCCCGAAGCAACTGGTTTTAAGGCGCCAGAGACCCGCCTTCGCCCTTCTCCTGTTGGTAGAAGCAGTTCGCCAGGCCTAGAGGCTAAGCCACACGTGCAGGCCAGGAGCTGGACTTGGTTGTCAGAGGCTATTTGAGACGCACGCCATCAGGGGCACTTTACAGGCTGTGGGAGCTTATCTCCACAACCCTTTCCCCCGGCTGTAACAAACCTTGGAACCATACATACATACATACATACATACATACATACATACATACATACATACATACATACATACATACATACATACATACATACATACATACATACATACATACATACATACATACATACATACATACATACATACATACATACATACATACATACATACACCAGAAAGAGGGTGCAGGAACACTTTGCTTGCCACTCTCCATAGTGTATAGTAGGTCACTGGAAACTGGAGACCTACCAGAAATATGGAAGACGGCTAATATAGTCCCAATATACAAAAAGGGTGACATACAAGAGGCACTGAACTACAGGCCAGTGTCCTTAACTTGTATACCATGCAAGGTGATGGAGAAGATTGTGAGAAAAAACCTAGTAACACATCTGGAGAGAAGAAACTACGTGACAACCCACCAACATGGGTTCAGGGAGGGTAAATCTTGCCTTACAGGCTTAATAGAATTCTACGATCAGGTGACAAAGATTAAGCAAGAAAGAGAAGGATGGGCGAACTGCATATTTTTGGACTGTCGGAAAGCCTTTGACACAGTACCCCCATAAAAGGCTGATGCATAAGCTGGAGAAACAGGCAGGAGTAACTGGTAGGGCGCTCCAGTGGATAAGGGAGTACCTAAGCAATAGGAAGCAGAGAGTTACAGTGAGGGGTGACCTCTCTGATTGGCGTGAAGTTACCAGTGGAGCTCCACAGGGCTCTGTACTCGGACCTATCCCGTTTCTGATATGCATAAATGATCTCCCAGAGGGTATAGACTCATTCCTCTCAATGTTTGCTGACGACGCCAAAATTATGAGAAGGATTAAGACAAAGGAGGACAGCTTGAGGCTTCAAGAAGACCTGGACAAGCTTCAGGAATGGTCGAACAAATGGTTGTTAGAGTTTAACCCAAGTAAATGTAATGTAATGAAGATTGGGATAGGAAGCAGGAGCCCAGATACAAGGTATAATTTGGGAGATGAAGTACTTCAGGAGTCAGAGAGAAAGACCTGGGGATTGATATCACGCCAGACCTGTCTCCTGAAGCTCATATCAAGAGGATAACATCAACGGCATATGCCAGGTTGGCTAACATAAGAACGGCCTTTAGAAACTTGTGTAAGAAATCTTTCGTAACATTATATACCACATATGTCAGACCAATCCTGGAGTATGCGGCTCCAGCATGGAGTCCATATCTAGTCAAACATAAGACTAAACTGGAAAAGATTTAAAAGTTTGCCACCAGACTAGTACCCGAGCTGAGAGGTATGAGCTACGAGGAGAGACTACGGGAATTAAACCTCACTTCGTTGCAAGATATAAGAGTTAGGAGGGACATGATCACCACATTCAAGATTCTCAAGGGAATCGACAGGGTAGATAAAGACAGGGTATTTAACACAAGGAGCACACGCACTAGGGGACATAGGTGGAAACTGAGTGCCCAAATGAGCCACAGAGATATTAGAAAGAACTTTTTTAGTGTCAGAGTGGTTGACAAATGGAATACATTAGGAAGTGATGTGGTGGAGGCTGACTCCATACACAGTTTCAAGTGCAGATATGATAGAGCCCAGTAGGCTCAGGAACCTGTACACCTGTTGATTGACGGTTGAGAGGCGGGACCAAAGAGGCAGAGCTCAACCCCCGCAAGCACAATTAGGTGAGTACAATTAGGTGAGTACACACGTTCACACATGCAAACATACATACATACATTCATACATACATAAATACATACACACATACATTCATACATACATACATACATACATACATACATACATACATACATACATACATACATACATACATACATACATACATACATACATACATACATACATACATGCATACATACATACATACATACATACATACATACATACATACATACATACATACATACATACATACATACATACATACATACATACATACATACATACATACATACATATATACATACATACATACATATATACATACATACATACATATATACGGAGGCGCCGGTGGCTGTGTGGATAGCATGCTGGACACGTGATCCTGTGGCCCAGGTTCAATTCCCGGCGCCGGCGAGAAACAATGGGCAGAGTTTCCTTCACCGTAATGCCCTTGTTACCTAGCAGTAAATAGGTACCTGGGAGTTAGTCAACTGTCACGGGCTGCTTCCTGAGGGTGGGGGGATGTATGTGGGGGAAAAAAGTAGTTAGTATCAGTTGATTGGCAGTTGAGAGGCGGGCCGAAAGTGCAGAGCTCAACCCCCACAAGCACAACTAGGTAAATACATACCTAGTAATCCCTGACAGATGATGAACCCTGACAGATACATACATACTGTCAGGGTTCACCCCCTTCCAACCTGTGGTTGGGGTCGTTCCACAGGTCTTAGCCCCTCAGTACCGGGCGCCACTGCTCGCCCTTGGGCTCCCCCAGTCAACTAAGGGCTGGTCTTATACACCCCTAGCGAGTGGGGAGGTTCAAGCTTCTTATAACTCAAACCTGCCTATCCTGACACTGGAATATTTTTGCTTGCTTTATCTGATCTGTCATGAGGTCGTCAGCTGGGTGTTTATGCTCGTGTCCTAGCAACACGTCAGTGGTCTCATTAATTATCTTGGCTAAGGATGCAATGTCACGTGCAGTGCAAGGTGTCACTAATGGTCTCATAAATATATAATATATCTAGCCCTAGAGAATGGAGGCTCACTTAAACTCCTCATTTAGTTTAAAAGTTTATTGAAGAAAAACATATACACATGTACAAATGTTATAAAGAAATGTCTATCTTGGAATCATCTGCTGGCAGCAGCATTTCTCGATGACACGTCTCTGGCAACACGGTCAGTTGACTGGATCCACTCCTCCAGCGTGGGCACACACCTCGCGCCTCTTGCACTACGATCAGCTGACGGCTCCAGCTGTCAGAACGTCGTGATTTCCCACGCCTCTAGCAAGGCGATCAGCTGGATGTTTCAGAGTGTGTTGGTGGCTCCTTGCACACCAACTACCCTTCCAGGATCACTATCATCACCACGTTAATGCTCACACACACCAACTCATGCCTAAATGAGTTTTTGGCTCCTAGCCGAACGTCCTGTCACTTAGACAATAAAATGAGAAGAAATGTTCACAACATATAAAATACTCTAGCTCGCCTAGCTCAAAAGAGGTAAGGGAGGGACAATTATCTACCTCCAACCACGAAGCTGACTCGTCCTCTGTTGAGGGATGTTGAGGTTCCTCGTTCTGGCTTCTGGTCTCCTGATGAACAGTTCCCACACACACACAGGTTCCTCCATTGCCTTCGTGGTAACGCGTCCTCGCCGTGCTCACATCCAACAGGTACTGCCGTCCTCCTCCTATTCTCTGGTGTACTGGAGACAGGTACCCCCGTCGTCGTCCTCACTCTCACTGGCACTGTCAACACCTCGCAGTCCAGCACAGCTTCCCCTCGCCTTAACTGCCAGTAGATTTGGGCCCGGCCCTAGCTTCTCGCTTGATGTGTAAGACGTGGTCCTCTAGTGGGCGTCCCTGACGTCACCAGCCCAACGTTCCCTCTGCTACAGACTCTTGACCCGGCTCTTGGCTCTTCAATCCGGTCCGTCCTTGCCTCCGGGCACTCCACGGAAGTTGGATGGCTTCTCAGACTGTCTGCAGAATCGAAGCAGAGATTAAATCTACTGGTAAGGGCTCTCTAGGTCCGGAGCTCGCTAGAGCACGTCTTCCCTCTCTGACGGCTCGTGACGTACTGCCTTCCCGCCCAGGCGCCAGCTGCCCCGCGCCCTCCGCTTCATGACGTCACACCGCCCGAGGGCTCTCATTGGTCACTTCCGGCACGTGACCTCACCTGGCCAATCAGGTGCCGGGAAGCGTCAGGACGTCTTGGCGGGAAACAGGATGGCTCGTCACCATCCTGTGCTTTAAAAGGTGTAAGCCCCTTGCATTATCAAACCTAGCTGACCATTTTACATCCAGCTTAATCACGCTCCACGCTTTTCCACACATGGAAATGTTCCCTGAACATTTAGGAATACTTAGGCTACAGAGATATGACTCTTCTAAGCTGGGAAGGAAGAAATACAGGGGTGGACACCGTCACATTGCATACATACATACATACATACATACATACATACATACATACATACATACATACATACATACATACATACATACATACATACATACATACATACATACATACATACATACATACATACATACATACATACATACATACATACATACATACATACATACATACATACATACATACATGCATACATACATACATACATACATACACACATACATACACATTGCAAGAGGAGATAACAAACCTAAAAACAGGATCTTCTCAGACTGTGGCACAGGGGACCAACCCCCAGGTACCAGGAGATGCAGCAATGGCAGGAACCCCTACAATGAGTGCCACCTTTGCTGAAATGCTGAAGAGCCCAGGAGCGATGTCCACAGTCAAGGAAGTTGAATTGAAAGCAGTAACCTCACAGGAGGCAGCTAGATGCACGAGCCAGTTACTGGAAAGGAAAAGAGCTTTAGTAGTGATAGGTGTTAAGTAACAAGAGGGTTCCACAAGGGAAGAATGGAGGTCTAAGGACAAAGCTGCAGTGGTAGGGATACTAAAGGAGATAGGTCTGGAAGGCGCTGAAACTGAAATTGAAAAGCTTTTCCGGATTGGCCCGTACAACAAAGCCAAAGACCGGTTGATCAAGGTGGTGCTCAAAAACGAGTGCATCAAAGAGGACATACTAGCAAAAAAGAGCAAACTGAAATATGTAACGAATTACAGACAGGTATTCCTTCAGAGGGACATGACCAGGACAGAGATAATACAGGCGGCAGATGCAAGGAAAAGGCGCAGGCAGAGGGAAGGGAGCCAGGGAACCTCAACCCCCAACCCAGCAATCCCAGTGGGGAGTGTGGAACCCCAACCCAGCACCTCAGGAACCCCATAGGGGACTGCAACATCCCAACTCACCACCCTATAGGTGCGGAGTTCCACCATTCCACCCAATCCCACCCTCCCTCCCTACCCCGAGTACCCCCTTCCCTCCCACCCCCTGGTCTTCTTCCTGCCCAAAGCCGGCCCAGACATGAACTAAATCCTCCATCCCCCACCCCAGTTCTAAGCCTCCTCCCCCTGCCCCTCCCCCCCCCACCCCCACCTCCCTCAGAACTCCTGGTTCAGAACCCCACAGGAGGATGAGCCTCCCCAAGCAGCAATGCCCATGGAACAGCTTCCTGCACTAGTGGGGAGGGTGGGTGAAAATGGACATAGGAAAGTGAGCTTCAAGGTAATGTACTCAATCATCGATGGGATTACCAACAAAGCAAGTGAACTGGCCGAAAGGGCACAGGAAGGAAACCCAGATGTAATAGGACTCACAGAAACAAAATTGTCAGGAGTCATAACAAATGCTATGTTTCCAAAGGACTTTTATATAGTAAGGAAAGAGAGAGATGGTAGAGGAGAAGGAGGAGTGGCTCTGCTGATAAGGAAGGACTGGAGCTTTGAAGATATGTAAATTCTGGGCTGTGACGGATTCAGAGATTACATAACAAGAAATATGACAATGGGTGGATCTCAGATAATAGTGGCAGTCATTTACAACCCTCCATTAAATGACAGAAGACCCAGACAAGAGTTCGACAGAAACAACATGGCTACCATTAACATAATAGAAAGAGCAACTTCAGTTGCTTGCAGGAAAGGATCCAGACTCTTAATCATGGGCGATTTCAACCATGAAAAGATAGACTGGGAGAATGGGGACCCACATGGAGGTGAAGACACATGGAGATCTAAACTTTTGGAAATGAGTACAAGGAACGTTCTGAGCCAACATGTCAAGGGGCCCACAAGAATGAGAGGAAAAGACGAACCAGCTAGACTCGACCTGATTTTCACCTTAAATGACTCAGAAATAAGGGAAGTCAAATATGAAGCCCCCATAGGAAGGAGTGACAACAGTGTATGATATTTGAGTATCTGGTAGAAGTAGGGATAACCTATCCAAGGATGGGATTGGAAGGAAAAAGACTAAATTACCGAAGAGGAAAATATGACGAGATGAGGAACTTCCTAATGGGAATACCATGGAAACAGAACTCAGAGAAAAGACTGTACAGGATATGATGGATTATGTCACTCAGAAGTGTCAGGAGGCTGCAGACAGGTTTATCCCAGTCCAAAAAGTGAAAAATGAAAACCAACAGAAGAATCCGTGGTTCAACCAGCAATGTGTGGCAGCAAAGCAATTGAGTAAAAGAACATGGCGAAACTACAGGAACAACAGAACACCAGAGAGCAGGGAGAGATACCAGAGGGCCAGAAATGAGTACATCAGAGTGAGGAGAGAAGCAGAGAGGCAGTACGAAGATGACATCGCGAGTAAAGCTAAGACCCAACCAAAACTGCTCCACAGCCACATCAGGAGAAAAACAGCAGTGAAGGAACAAATGATGAAACTGAGAAAAGGGTAGAACAGATACACAAAGAACGACAAAGAGGTGTGTGAAGAACTCAACAAGAGATTCCAGGAGGTCTTCACAATAAAACAAGGACTAAATGAGGAGGCAAACCGAAAAACCTTGGAGGAAATTTACCTCACCAGTGATGAGGCCAAAAGAAATCTGTTGGAGCTGAATGTGTCAAAAGCTGTTGGGCCTGACAGAATCTCACCGTGGATTCAAAAAGAAGGTGCAGAAGCATTACGTGTGCCACTTTCTATGGTGTAAAACAGGTCATTGGAAACGGGGGACCTTCCAGAAAGCTGGAAGACAGCTAATGTAGTCCTAATTTACAAAAAGGGTGACAGGCAAGAGGCACTGAACTACAGGCCAGTTTCCCTAACTTGTATACCATGCAAGGTGATGGAGAAGATTGTGAGGAAAAGGCTCGTAGAGCATCTGGAGGGAAACAGCTTTGTAACACACCACCAGCATGGGTTCAGAGATGGTAAATCGTGCCTCACAGGCGCAATAGAATTCTATGACCAAGCAACACAAATTAGGCAGGAAAGAGAAGGGTGGGCAGACTGCATTTTCTGGGACAGTCAGAATGCCTTTGACACAGTACCTCACAAAAAGCTGTTACGAAAGTTGGAGCAGCAGGCAGGAGTCAAAGGCAAGGTGCTACAGTGGATACGGGAGTATCTAAGCAATAGGAAACAGCGAGTAACGATGAGGGGGAGACATCAGAGTGGCGAGATGTCACCAATGGGGTTCCACAGGGCTCTGTTCTCGGACCCATCCTGTTTCTAGTATATGTAAACGACCTTCCAGAGGGTATAGACTCATTCCTCTCAACGTTTGCTGGTGACGCAAAAATTGTGAGAAGAATCAGAACAGATGAAGATAGACAGAGACTACAAGATGACCTGGACAAACTGGAGGAATGGTCTAGAAAATGGCTGCTAAAGTTTAACTCAAGAAAATGTAAAGTAATGAAATTAGGGGAAAGGAGCAGAAGGCTGAACACACGGTACCATCTGGGAGGTGAAATCCTACAAGAGTCAAATAGAGAGAAAGATCTGGGGGTCGATATCACACCGAACCTGTCCCCAGAGGCCCACATCAAAAGAATATCATCAGCGGCATAAGTAAGACTGGCCAACATAAGAACTGCCTTTAGAAACTTGTGTAAGGAATCGTTCAGGATCCTGTATACCACTTATGTAAGGCCAATCCTGGAATATGCAGCTCCAGGCTGGAGTCCATACCTAGTTAAACACAAGACAAAGTTAGAGAAGATTCAGCGGTATGCCACCAGGCTCCTCCCGGAACTGA
>WNGS01162921.1:0-14384 GCA_020271785.1 Procambarus virginalis | reverse complement strand
GAGGAATGAACTACGAGGAAAGGCTAAAGGAGCTGAACCTCACGTCCCTGGAAAACAGAAGAGTAAGGGGAGACATAATAACCACCCACAAAATTCTCAGGGGAATTGACAGGGTGGACAAAGACAAACTCTTCAGCACGTGAGGGACACGAACAAAGGGACACAGGTGGAAGCTTAGTACCCAGATGAGTCACAGAGACGTTAGAAAGAATTTTTTCAGTGTCAGAGTAGTTAATAAATGGAATGCACTAGGAAGTGATGTGGTGGAGGCTGACTCCATACACAGTTTCAAATGTAGACACGATAGAGCCCAGTAGGCTCAGGAATCTGTACACCAGTTGATTGACAGTTGAAAGCCGGGACCAAAGAGCCAAAGCTCAACCCCCGAAAGCAAAATTAGGTGAGTACAGGACCAAAGAGCCAGAGCTCAACCCCCGCAAGCACAAATAGGTGAGTACAAATACGTCAGTACACAAGCATCAGAGTGGACTCCATACTCATCCTGTGGGTGGTAGTGGACCCCATACTCATCCTGTGGGTGGTAGTGGACCCCATACTCATCCTGTGGGTGGTTGTGGACCCCATACTCAACTTGTGCGTGGTAGTGGACCCCATACCCATGTTGTAGGTGGTAGTGGGCCCATACCAATCTTGTGGAAGGTAGCGGACCCCATACCCATCTTGTGGGAGGTACTGGACCCCATACCCATCCTCTGGGTGTTAGTAGACCCCATACCCATCCTGTGGGTGGTAGTAGACCCCATACCCATTCTGTAGGTGGTAGTGGACCCCTAAAAAACATCGAATTTAGCAATATTTTGACGTTCATCATCCCCTGTTCCTATATGTGATTTAAACAAAAAATCATCGAATTAGGCAATATTTTGCCGTTTTTCCACGTTTTTGTTAATTTTCAGTTTATTGTTATTAATTCATATATATATGATAAAAATGACGGAAACACGTAATTGATTAGAAATTAACCTTAAATACTTCATTTTCAATAAACTATTTGTTTCTCGTTAAAATACTGAGTAAATCGGAAACGGAAAATCGGGAACATTTTAGTTAATTCTAATGTAAACACAATGATTTTTATCATTTGTATTGGAAACAGCATTTTCGTATGTCTTTTCCAGGATCAATTTAATACGAAAACTCGTTCTATGATTTGAAGTTAAAATCCTCAAATTTGGTAATATAGTGACGTATTTCACGTTTTCATGTAGTGTTATTTTACGAAATAATATTCGATTTGCCCAATATTTCGATACTACTTATGTTTTCTCACGATATGTGATTTGGCCTTCAAATCTCAAAATTTCGCATTATATTGCACTTTTAAGCAAGTTTTCTTGCATTTTGTTTTGTACTAAAAATCATCGAATTTAGCAATATTTTGACGTTTATCATCCCCTTTTTCTTTATGTGATTTAAACAAAATATCACCGAATTAGACAATATTTTGCCGTTTTCCACGTTTTTCTGAATTTTCAGTTTATTATTATTAAATCATTAAATATACGATAAAAATGATGCAAACACATTATTGATTAGAAATTTACTTTAAATATTTAATTTTTAATCAACTATTTGTTTCTCGTTAATACACTGAGTAAGATATTGAAAAGGGGAGAAGTTGTGTTTTTATTACATATATCGACGTTTCAGCCGGATTAGAGCGATTTTACGTGTACATCTTCCATCGGTAATATAAACGGAAAATCAGGAACATTTTAGTTAATTCTAATGAAAACACAATGATTTTTATCATTTTTATTGGAAACAGCATTTTCGTATGTCTTTTCTAGGATCTAATTAATACGAAAACTCGCTCTATGATTTGAAGTTAAAATCCTCAAATTTGGTAGTATAGTGACATATTTCACGTTTTCATGTGGTGTGATTTTACGTAAAAATATCCGATTTGACCAATCTCAAAATTTCGCATTATATTGCACTTTTAAGCAAGTTTCTTGCATTTTGTTTTGTACTAAAAATCATCGAATTTAGCAATATTTTGACGTTTATCATCACCTTTTTCTTTTTGTGATTTAAACAAAATATCATCGAATTAGGCAATATTTTGCGTTTTTCCACGTTTTGTGAATTTTCAGTTTATTGTTATTAATTCATTAAATATGCGATAAAAATGATGCAAACACATAATTGATTAGAAACTAACCTTAAATACTTCATTTTCAATCAACTATTTGTTTCTCGTTAATACACTGAGTAAGATATTGAAAAGGGGAGAAGTTCTGTTTTTATTGCATATATCGACTTTCAGGCGGATTAGAGGGTTTTACGTGTACATCTTCCATCGGTAATATAACGGAAAAATCAGAACATTTTAGTTAATTCTAATGAAAACACATTGATTTTTTATCATTTTTATTGGAAAAATAATTTTCATATGTCTTTTCTAGGATCTAATTAATACGAAAACTCGCTNAACTTCATCTTCCTGTTAGAAAACAATACTGTGTCCAATATTATGTTATGACTCCAGGTGTTCTAGGTACTGCATATCAAACATTTATACCTTCCTCCCTTGGGAAAGTGTGTGTTTTGCCATACTAGATACTTTGCATAGCAGAAAACACTGGCCTTATTATTGGCCAGTGTTTATAGAGCAAAAAGTAATGGTTCATAGTTAATCAACCGGCTTCAACATTGGAGCCTTCTTCCTGATGCTTGCAGTTAAATTTTTAGTTAAGATGTGAGCGAATTATAACATGGAATTTTCTCATTTTAATTATAAGTTTATTATATATTTTTTCCATTATTATTATTATTAATATATATTCTATCTTTTCTAGATTCTAATGGCATTGGATCTGCTATAAATCAGGATCTTAATGATGTCGATTTAAGGGATAATGACAAGACAACAGACTTGGAAATATTGGAATGCAGCAGCTAGATGATGATTCATCAACCACAGATATGGGGGAGGATGAGAAACCCCCAAAATTCAGGAAAATTTTGATTTTCCAGGATTTAAAAAAAAACATTGCCAGCAAGGCTTAAATAATTATAAATGTCAGTCAGGGTAATGTAATTAATGAAGTCAGGATATCCTTTTATTAAGTTTATATAAAAACCTCTCTTAGCAAGTGTTTGCCTGTACCATGAAAAGTATAAAGTAAAACCACTAATTAATGCTAATGCTCTGTGTTTTGATTATATTCCTTTTACATAAAGAATTAGGCAAAAAAGTAGGCAAGTGTTTGGAAATTTTAATTTATCAGTGGAGAAAATTCCAAAGACTGGGCCCTTTATTTGGGGGAGTGTTTGCACAGATTTAGTCTTACTCTGAGGATATATAAGCGATATTATTTATTTCCGGTATGGTGCTCATTAGTTCTATTAAATAAATAGTGAAAAAGTTTCAGATCAACATTAGCATTTAGGAACAAGTTTTGTACATGTAGATTGCACAGGAGAATGTGTGGAGTGAGTGTATGTTTAGCATGTTAAGGGACTTAAATAGCGGGGCTGTGTGTTATCTGACAAAAAAGTTTGTTATAGTTCGGTTCCTGCATCCTCTCCGAGACACAAACCAGGGTTTTACACAATTTCCCCATGCACTCGGGCTCTGTCAACAAGCTATTCTACCACTTCGCCCTGACTTCAATACACACAGAAATCACAATAGTTTCACAATTCAGTTAGCCAAAGACGGATTTTACTGACTTCAGTATTAACTGTCTTTAGAATAAGAGGATGAGGACTGGAGGAAATGAAGGTTTTGTCATCGGCAAATAAAATTGGCTAGACGTGTTCAGAGGCATTTGGAAGGTCATTAATGGAGATAAGAAAGAAGAGAGGGCCAAGTACACACTGACATGTGGAACACAAATGTTAATGGGTAGGGTGGGAGAATTCAATTCATTCACAGAAACATACTGTAGCCTGTCACTAAGGTAAGATTAAAGGTATTGCAGGAAGTGATATCTGACTATAATATTGTAGTTTAAGAACGAGGTTATTGTGGTTAACAGTGTCAAAACCTTACATAGGTCAGGAAATAACCCAACAAGGTACTCATTATTATCAAGAGCAGCATGTGTCAAGTTCATACTAATCCGTGCATTATTGATGCGTTTTTTGGGTTTAAAGCCATATTGGCAAGAGCATATTGTGTTTAGATACATACGAGTAAAGTTGACTGAAAATAATGTATTTATTGTGAATTTGCAATTAATTACGCGTATACATCAGATTTGTTGCATATGTAATGAATTAATAACAATAAACTGGCAATCCTTTAAAACGTGGGAAAAACGACGAGATAGTCCATTATTCGTTTAAATCACACAAATCAATGTGTTTTCATTAGAATTAACTTAAATGTTCCAGATTTTCCGTGTATGTTACAGAAAGAAGATGTACTGCAAAAACAGCTCTAATGCGGCTGAAACGTCGAAATATGCAATAAAATCAGGGTTCCTCTCCTTGGATACGGATTGTCAGTTTATTGTTATTAATTCATTACATATGCGACAAATCTGATGTGTACCCATAATTATTTGCAATTCACATTAAATACATTATTTTCAATCAACCATTCGTATCTCGTTAAATTAGCGAGTAAGATATTGATTAGGAGAGAAACCCTGTTTTTATTGCATATTTCGACGTTTCAGTCGGATTAGAGCGGTTTTAGCTCTAATCAGACAAGTTGCCGTTGCCTCCTCCGCATCAGCTCTAATGCGCTGAAACCTCGAAATATGCAAAAAAAACAGGGTTTCTCTCATGATCAATATATTACTCGCTATTTTAACGAGATACGATTGTTTGATTGAATATATGTAGTGAATTCGTTCACTACATGCGAGAGCGGGGGCTTACTCCCGCCGTTTACCCGTTGGAGCTTTATCTGTGCCAGAACATTGCCGGAGACTGGAGGAGGTTCAACGGGTCAACGGCGGGAGTAAGCCCCAACTCTCGCATGTATTGAACGAATTCACTACATATACGGTATATATGATGCAAACTCGTATTTAATAGCAAATGCACATTAAATACATTATTTTCAATCAACCATTTGTATCTCGGTAAAGTAGCGAGTAGGACATTGATTAGGCGAGGAAGCTGTTTTTATTGCATATTTCGACGTTTCAGCCGCATTAGAGCTGTTTTTGCTCTAATCAGACTCCGCATCAGCTCTAATGCGGCTGAAACGTCGAAATATGCAGTAAAAACAGGGTTTCTCTCCTAATCAATATCTTACTCGCTATTGTAACGAGGTACGAATGGTTGATTTAAATAATGTATTTAATGTGAATTTGCAATTAATTACGCGTATACATCAGATTTGTCGCATATGTAATGAATTAATAACAATAAACTGACAATCCGTATCCAATGAGAGACACGCTGATTTTATTGCATTTTTCGACATTTCAGCCACATTAGAGCTGTTTTTGCAGCTTTCTGTAACATACATAATCTTCTTTCTGTAACAGACACGGAAAATCTGGAACATTTTAGTTAATTCTAATGAAAACACATTGATTTGTGTGATTTGAACGAATAATGGACTCGTCGTATTTCCTACGTTTTCAAGGGGTGCCAGTTTATTGTTATTAATTCATTACATATGCGACAAATCTATCTCGTCGTTTTCCCAAGTTTTTAAGGATTGTAAGTTTATTGTTATTTAGTCATTACATATGCGACAAATCTGATGTATACGCGTAATTAATTGCTAATTCACATTAAATACATTATTTTCAATCAACCATTCGTACCTCGTTACAATAGCGACTAAGATATTAATTAGGAGAGAAACCCTGTTTTTATTGCATATTTCGACGTTTCAGCCGCATTAGACCTGATGCGGAGGAGGCAACGGCAACTTGTCTGATTAGAGCTAAAACAGCTCTAATGCGGCTGAAACGTCGAAATATGCAATAAAAACAAGGTTTCTCTCCTAATCAATGTCCTACTCGCTACTTTACAGAGATACAAATGGTTGATTGAAAATAATGTATTTAATGTGCATTTGCAATTAAATACGAGTTTGCATTATATATATCGTATATTTAGTGAATTCGTTCACTACATGCGAGAGTTGGGGCTTACTCCCGCCGTTGACCCGTTGAACCTCCTCCAGTCTCCGGCAATGTTCTGGCACAGATAAAGCTCCAACAGGTAAACGGCGGGAGTAAGCCCCCGCTCTCGCATGTAGTGAAAGAATTCACTACATATATTCAATCAAACAATCGTACCACGTTAAAATAGCGAGTAATATATTGACCATGAGAGAAACCCTGTTTTTATTGCATATTTCGAGGTTTCAGCCGCATTAAAGCTGATGCGGATGAGGCAACGGCAACTTGTCTGATTAGAGCTAAAACCGCTCTAATCCGACTGAAACGTCGAAATATGCAATAAAAACAGGGTTTCTCTCCTAATCAATATCTTACTCGCGAATTTAACGAGATACGAATGGTTGATTGAAAATAATGTATTTAATGTGAATTTGCAATTAATTATGGGTACACATCAGATTTGTCGCATATGTAATGAATTAATAACAATAAACTGACAATCCGTATCCAAAGAGAGAACCCTCATTTTATTGCATATTTCGACGTTTCAGCCGCATTAGAGCTGTTTTTGCATTACATCTTCTTTAGTAACATACACGGAAAATCTGGAACATTTTAGATAATTCTAATGAAAACACATTGATTTGTGTGATTTGAACGAATAATGGACTATCTCGTCGTTTTTCCCACGTTTTTAGGGATTGCCAGTTTATTGTTATTAATTCATTACATATGCAACAAATCTGATGTATACGCATAATTAATTGCAAATTCACAATAAATGCATTATTTTCAGTCAATCATTTGTATCTCGGTAAAGTAGCGAGTAGGACATTGATTAGGAGAGAAACCTTGTTTTTATTGCATATTTCGACGTTTCAGCCGCATTAGAGCTGTTTTAGCTCTAATCAGACAAGTTGCCGTTGCCTCCTCCGCATCAGGTCTAATGCGGCTGAAACGTCGAAATATGCAATAAAAACAGGGTTTCTCTCCTAATCAATATCTTAGTCGCTATTGTAACGAGGTACGAATGGTTGATTGAAAATAATGTATTTAATGTGAATTTGCAATTAATTACGCGTATACATCAGATTTGTCGCATATGTAATGACTTAATAACAATAAACTGACAATCCTTAAAAACGTGGGAAAAACGACGAGATAGATTTGTCGCATATGTAATGAAATAATAACAATAAACTGACAATCCTTAAAAACGTGGGAAATACGACGAGATAGTCCATTATTCGTTCAAATCACACAAATCAATGTGTTTTCATTAGAATTAACTAAAATGTTCCAGATTTTCCGTGTATGTTACAGAAAGCTGCAAAAACAGCTCTAATGCGGCTGAAACGTCGAAATATGCAATAAAATCAGGATTTCTCTCATTGGATACGGATTGTCAGTTTATTGGTATTAATTCATTACGTATGCGACAAACCTGATGTATACGCGTAATTAATTGCAAATTCACATTAAATACATTATTTTAATCAACCATTCGTACCTCGTTACAATAGCGAGTAAGATATTGATTAGGAGAGAAACCCTGTTTTTATTGCATATTTCGACGTTTCAGCCGCATTAGAGCTGATGCGGAGTCTGATTAGAGCTAAAAGTGCTCTAATGCGGCTGAAACGTCGAAATATGCAATAAAAACAAGGTTTCTCGCCTAATCAATGTCCTACTCGCTACTTTACCGAGATACAAATGGTTGATTGAAAATAATGTAGTTAATGTGCATTTGTAATTAAATACGAGTTTGCATCATATATATCGTATATGTAGTGAATTCGTTCAATACATGCGAGAGATGGGGCTTACTCCCGCTCTTGACCCGTTGAACCTCCTCCAGTCTCCGGCAATGTTCTGGCACAGATAAAGCTCCAACGGGTAAACGGCGGGAGTAAGCCCCCGCTCTCGCATGTAGTGAAAGAATTCACTACATATATTCAATCAAACAATCGTACCACGTTAAAATAGCGAGTAATATATTGACCATGAGAGAAACCCTGTTTTTATTGCATATTTCGAGGTTTCAGCCGCATTAAAGCTGATGCGGAGGAGGCAACGGCAACTTGTCTGATTAGAGCTAAAACCGCTCTAATCCGACTG
The DNA here is from genome assembly GCA_020271785.1 of Procambarus virginalis. NCBI lineage: Eukaryota > Metazoa > Arthropoda > Malacostraca > Decapoda > Cambaridae > Procambarus > Procambarus virginalis. The sequence continues at coordinate 6,204 of WNGS01162921.1, read as the reverse complement.
AAACGTCGAAATATGCAATAAAAACAGGGTTTCTCTCCTAATCAATATCTTACTCGCGAATTTAACGAGATACGAATGGTTGATTGAAAATAATGTATTCAATGTGAATTTGCAATTAATTATGGGTACACATCAGATTTGTCGCATATGTAATGAATTAATAACAATAAACTGACAATCCGTATCCAAAGAGAGAAACCCTCATTTTATTGCATATTTCGACGTTTCAGCCGCATTAGAGCTGTTTTTGCAGTACATCTTCTTTAGTAACATACACGGAAAATCTGGAACATTTTAGATAATTCTAATGAAAACACATTGATTTGTGTGATTTGAACGAATAATGGACTATCTCGTCGTTTTTCCCACGTTTTTAGGGATTGCCAGTTTATTGTTATTAATTCATTACATATGCAACAAATCTGATGTATACGCATAATTAATTGCAAATTCACAATAAATGCATTATTTTCAGTCAATCATTTGTATCTCGGTAAAGTAGCGAGAAGGACATTGATTAGGAGAGAAACCTTGTTTTTATTGTTCTTGTTTTTTCAACTTTTTTCTGAATTTTCAGTTTATTGTTATTAATTCATTAAACATAAGATAAAAATGTTGCAAACACATAATTGATTAGAAATTAACCTTAAATACTTCATTTTCAATGATCTATTTGTTTCTTGTTAAAACACTGAGTAAGATATTGAAAAGGGGAGAAGTTTTGTTTTTATTGCATATATCAACGTTTCAGCCGGATTAGAGCGGTTTTATGTGTACATCTTCTATCGGTAATATAAACGAAAAATCAGGAATATTTAGTTAATTCTAATGAAAACACATTGATTTTTATCATTTGTATTGGAAACAATATTTTCATATGTCTTTTCTAGGATCTAATTAATACGAAAACTTGCTATATGATTTGAAGTTAAAAGCCTCAAATTCGGTAATATAGTGACATATTTCACGTTTTCATGTGGTATGATTTTACGTAAAAATATTCGATTTTACCAATATTTCGATACTACTTCATGTTTTTTTTAAAGATATGTGATTTGGCCTTCAAATCTCAAAATTTCGCATTATATTGCACTTTTAAGCAAGTTTTCTTGCATTCTGTTTTGTACCATAAATCATCAAATTTTGCAATATTTTGAAGTTTATCATCCCCTTTTTCTTTATGTGATTTAAACAAAATTTCATCGAATTACGCAATATTTTGCCGTTTTTCAACGTTTTTCTGAATTTTCAGTTTATTGTTATTAATTCATTAAATATAAGATAAAATGATGCAAACACATAATTGAATAGAAATTAACCTTAAATACTTCATTTTCAATCAAATATTTGTTTCTCGTTAAAACACAGAGAAAGATATTGAAAAGGGGAGAAGTTTTGTTTTTATTGCATATATCGACGTTTCAGCCGGATTAGAGCGGTTTTACGTGAACATCTTCCATCGGTAATATAAACGGAAAATCAGGAACATTTTAGTTAATTCTAATGAAAACACATTGATTTTCATCATTTGTATTGGAAACAACATTTTCGTATGTCTTTTCTAGGATCTAATTAATACGAAAACTCGCTTTATGATTTGAAGTTAAAATCCTCAAATTTGGTAATATAGTGACATATTTCACGTTTTCATGTGGTGTGATTTTACGTAAAAATATTCGATTTTACCAATATTTCGATACTACTTCATGTTTTCTAACGATATGTGATTTGGCCTTCAAATCTCAAAATTTCGCATTATATTGCACTTTTAAGCAAGTTTTCTTGCATTTTGTTTTGTACTAAAAATCATCAAATTTAGCAATATTTTGACGTTTATCATCCCCTTTTTCTTTATGTGATTTAAACAAAATATCATCGAATTACGCAATATTTTGCCGTTTTTTCACGTTTTTCTGAATTTTCAGTTTATTGTTATTAATTCATTAAACATACGATAAAATGATGCAAACACATAATTGATTAGAAAAAAACCTTAAATACTTCATTTTCAATCACCTATTTGTTTCTCGTTAAAACACTGAGAAAGATATTGAAAAGGGAGAAGTTCTGTTTTTATTGCATATATCGACGTTTCAGCCGGATTAGAGCGGTTTTACGTGAACATCTTCCATCGGTAATATAAACGGAAAATCAGGAACATTTTAGTTAATTCTAATGAAAACACATTGATTTTCATCATTTGTATTGGAAACAACATTTTCGTATGTCTTTTCTAGGATCTAATTAATACGAAAACTCCTCTATGATTTGAAGTTAAAATCCTCAAATTTGGTAATATAGTGACATATTTCACGTTTTCATGTGGTGTGATTTTACGTAAAAATATTCGATTTTACCAATATTTCGATACTACTTCATGTTTTCTAACGATATGTGATTTGGCCTTCAAATCTCAAAATTTCGCATTATATTGCACTTTTAAGCAAGTTTTCTTGCATTTTGTTTTGTACTAAAAATCATCAAATTTAGCAATATTTTGACGATTATCATCCCCTTTTTATTTATGTGATTTAAACAAAATATCATCGAATTACGCAATATTTTGCCGTTTTTTCACGTTTTTCTGAATTTTCAGTTTATTGTTATTAATTCATTAAACATACAATAAAAATGATGCAAACACATAATTGAATAGAAAAAAAACTTAAATACTTCATTTTCAATTACCTATTTGTTTCTCGTTAAAACACTGAGAAAGATATTGAAAAGGGGAGAAGTTCTGTTTTTATTGCATATACTCTAAGTTATTAAATCACGTTTCAGCCGGATTAGAGCGGTTTTATCTTCCATCGGTAATATAAACGGAAAATCAGGAACATCTTAGTTAATTCTAATGAAAACACATTGATTTTCATCATTTGTATTGGAAACAACATTTTCGTATGTCTTTTCTAGGATCTAATTAATACGAAAACTCGCTTTATGATTTGAAGTTAAAATCCTCAAATTTGGTAATATAGTGACATATTTCACGTTTTCATGTGGTGTGATTTTACGTAAAAATATTCGATTTTACCAATATTTCGATACTACTTCATGTTTTCTAACGATATGTGATTTGGCCTTCAAATCTCAAAATTTCGCATTATATTGCACTTTTAAGCATGTTTTCTTGCATTTTGTTTTGTACTAAAATCATCAAATTTAGCAATATTTTGACGTTTATCATCCCCTTTTTATTTATGTGATTTAAACAAAATATCATCGAATTACGCAATATTTTGCCGTTTTTTCACGTTTTTCTGAATTTTCAGTTTATTGTTATTAATTCATTAAACATACAATAAAAATGATGCAAACACATAATTGAATAGAAAAAAACTTAAATACTTCATTTTCAATTACCTATTTGTTTCTCGTTAAAACACTGAGAAAGATATTGAAAAGGGAGAAGTTCTGTTTTTATTGCATATATCGACGTTTCAGCCGGATTAGAGCGGTTTTACGTGAACATCTTCCATCGGTAATATAAACGGAAAATCAGGAACATTTTAGTTAATTCTAATGAAAACACATTGATTTTCATCATTTGTATTGGAAACAACATTTTCGTATGTCTTTTCTAGGATCTAATTAATACGAAAACTCGCTTTATGATTTGAAGTTAAAATCCTCAAATTTGGTAATATAGTGACATATTTCACGTTTTCATGTGGTGTGATTTTACGTAAAAATATTCGATTTTACCAATATTTCGATACTACTTCATGTTTTCTAACGATATGTGATTTGGCCTTCAAATCTCAAAATTTCGCATTATATTGCACTTTTAAGCATGTTTTCTTGCATTTTGTTTTGTACTAAAAATCATCAAATTTAGCAATATTTTGACGATTATCATCCCCTTTTTATTTATGTGATTTAAACAAAATATCATCGAATTACGCAATATTTTGCCGTTTTTTCACGTTTTTCTGAATTTTCAGTTTATTGTTATTAATTCATTAAACATACAATAAAAATGATGCAAACACATAATTGAATAGAAAAAAACTTAAATACTTCATTTTCAATTACCTATTTGTTTCTCGTTAAAACACTGAGAAAGATATTGAAAAGGGAAGAAGTTCTGTTTTTATTGCATATATCGACGTTTCAGCCGGATTAGAGCGGTTTTACGTGAACATCTTCCATCGGTAATATAAACGGAAAATCAGGAACATTTTAGTTAATTCTAATGAAAACACATTGATTTTCATCATTTGTATTGGAAACAACATTTTCGTATGTCTTTTCTAGGATCTAATTAATACGAAAACTCACACTATGATTTGGAGTTAAAATCCTCAAATTTGGTAATATAGTGACATATTTTACGTTTTCATGTGGTGTGATTTTACGTAAAAATATTCGATTTTACCAATATTTCGATACTACTTCATGTTTTCTAACGATATGTGATTTGGCCTTCAAATCTCAAAATTTCGCATTATATTGCACTTTTAAGCATGTTTTCTTGCATTTTGTTTTCTACTAAAAATCATCAAATTTAGCAATATTTTGACGTTTATCATCCCCTTTTTATTCATGTGATTTAAACAAAATATCATCGAATTACGCAATATTTTGCCGTTTTTTCACGTTTTTCTGAATTTTCAGTTTATTGTTATTAATTCATTAAACATACAATAAAAATGATGCAAACACATAATTGAATAGAAAAAAAACTTAAATACTTCATTTTCAATTACCTATTTGTTTCTCGTTAAAACACTGAGAAAGATATTGAAAAGGGAAGAAGTTCTGTTTTTATTGCATATATCGACGTTTCAGCCGGATTAGAGCGGTTTTATCTTCCATCGGTAATATAAACGGAAAATCAGGAACATCTTAGTTAATTCTAATGAAAACACATTGATTTTCATCATTTGTATTGGAAACAACATTTTCGTATGTCTTTTCTAGGATCTAATTAATACGAAAACTCACACTATGATTTGGAGTTAAAATCCTCAAATTTGGTAATATAGTGACATATTTTACGTTTTCATGTGGTGTGATTTTACGTAAAAATATTCGATTTTACCAATATTTCGATACTACTTCATGTTTTCTAACGATATGTGATTTGGCCTTCAAATCTCAAAATTTCGCATTATATTGCACTTATAAGCAAGTTTTCTTGCATTTTGTTTTGTACTAAAAATCATCAAATTTAGCAATATTTTGACGAATATCATCCCCTTTTTATTTATGTGATTTAAACAAAATATCATCGAATTACGCAATATTTTGCCGTTTTTTCACGTTTTTCTGAATTTTCAGTTTATTGTTATTAATTCATTAAACATACAATAAAAATGATGCAAACATATAATTGATTAGAAAAAAAATTAAATACTTCATTTTCAATTACCTATTTGTTTCTCGTTAAAACACTGAGAAAGATATTGAAAAGGGGAGAAGTTCTGTTTTTATTGCATATATCGACGTTTCAGCCGGATTAGAGCGGTTTTATCTTCCATCGGTAATATAAACGGAAAATCAGGAACATCTTAGTTAATTCTAATGAAAACACATTGATTTTCATCATTTGTATTGGAAACAACATTTTCGTATGTCTTTTCTAGGATCTAATTAATACGAAAACTCGCTTTATGATTTGAAGTTAAAATCCTCAAATTTGGTAATATAGTGACATATTTTACGTTTTCATGTGTGTGATTTTACGTAAAAATATTCGATTTTACCAATATTTCGATACTACTTCATGTTTTCTAACGATATGTGATTTGGCCTTCAAATCTCAAAATTTCGCATTATATTGCACTTTTAAGCATGTTTTCTTGCATTTTGTTTTGTACTAAAAATCATCAAATTTAGCAATATTTTGACGATTATCATCCCCTTTTTATTTATGTGATTTAAACAAAATATCATCGAATTACGCAATATTTTGCCGTTTTTTCACGTTTTTCTGAATTTTCAGTTTATTGTTATTAATTCATTAAAAATACAATAAAAATGATGCTAACACATAATTGAATAGAAAAAAACCTTAAATACTTCATTTTCAATTACCTATTTGTTTCTCGTTAAAACACTGAGAAGATATTGAAAAGGGAAGAAGTTCTGTTTTTATTGCATATATCGACGTTTCAGCCGGATTAGAGCGGTTTTACGTGAACATCTTCCATCGGTAATATAAACGGAAAATCAGGAACATTTTAGTTAATTCTAATG
>WNGS01162918.1:29762-36070 GCA_020271785.1 Procambarus virginalis | reverse complement strand
AGCAGCACAGGCCCTCAGCGTACCTCTAGCAATGATCGAATAATGATCTGTGGTTGATTGTTCAATAAATCCCTGAATTATATGTTTAACTGATCTCTAACCCTGTCCATGGAGGACGGAAGAAAATGTATATATGCTGGTTAGCATTGTAAATGTGTGGCCACGTCTGTGGTAGAAAATAATAATAAAAAAAAAATAGATCGAATACTTATAAAGTCACTGACAAAGGGAGAATTGCCCAGCAGGTAGAAGAAGGCAAATGTGGTGCCCATCTACACGACATGAGGTAGAGAAGAGGCACTTAACTACAGACCAGTGTCACTAACAAGCATCACCTTGTTAAGTAGTTACGAGAATTATAAGGTTAAGACTAGTTACACACCTAGAAATAATTAACAAACATCAACATGACTTACCTTGCGATGATTTCGGAACTTAACGTCCCCGCGGCCCGGTCCTCGACCAGGCCTCCTTTTTTGTTACACATCCCCCAGGAAGCAGTCCGTAGCATCTGTCTAACTCCCAGGTACCTATTTATTGCTAGGTGAATAGGTGCATTAGGGTGAAAGAAACTTTGTCCATTTGTTTCCGCCTCCACCGGGGATCGAACCCGGAACCTCAGGATTACGAATTCGAAGCGCTGTATGGTCCAGTGTAGCCTAACCGCTTCCACGGCTTTGCTATATTTTTAAATGTATTCTTACTTTAATTGTATTAAACAAATATAATATGCGATATGTTGTTGTTAAAGATTCGCTATCTGGAACAAAGTTCCAAGTAGCACGGGCTATGGTGAGCCCGTAAGGCACTATTAAATATGCGATAAGCAAAACAGAAATCCTCAAAAATGTGTCAACAAATACCATCACTTGCTATGAAAATAAACTTAAAATAGTTGAAGAAGTTCACGCATGTTTCACTTCGTCTAGGTGAATAGGTGCATTAGGGTGAAAGAAATTCTGTCCATTTGTTTCAACAATCTACTTATTATTTGAACTTCAGAAGCTATAATACTATAGTTTACCCCGCGACCGTTTAAAATATATTTCTACTGTTGACCTGTCTTTGAACTCAAAATGTTGATGTTACTATATTCTTTGCTGCGAAGAAATGTTGTAGGAAATGGTACAAAGCGTATTTGGTTCATAAAAGCTTTTTGTTTATATGTCAATAAAAATTCACTCTGCGATAAAAATTCCGTAAAGAGACGAGTAACCATCCGGACTCTTTGACTAACTGACCGTGATGAACGCGTCCCGTTTCACTGCTTTGGCTTTAACTTTGGCTCACGAAACAACCCATTCAGAGGCTTTCAAACTACGAAAAAAAATATACTTTTATGCCTAAATATCTATATAAACAACCCAAAATATTAAAACATAATTGAAGATCAATTTTATTTGAAAGTTTTAATTAATACGAATAACGTTCGGCCTGAACGAAGCCAGAAAAGGAGAGTCCGGGAGACAGTAGTGGTCAGTCCACCGAGGATTGGATGATTTGGATTATCCGGGGCAGTTCACAGGATAATGACCATTGCAGTAATACGCCGTAATGACCGTGTCTTCCAGCCCACTCATCCCACTCAGCGAGAGGGCGAGGAGCAGATAAGAGGCACTGGGAGCGAGGAGGATGATGGAGGGACGCAAGGATTGGTAGTGGGAGGGAGGTGGTGGTGAATATACAGCCCGTCCTCACACTAGGCTGGTTAAAGCGGCGGCCGTCCTCACACTAGGCTGGTTAAAGCAGCGGCCGTCCTCACACTAGGCTGGTTAAAGCAGTGGCCGTCCTCACACTAGGCTGGTTTAAGCAGCGGCCGTCCTCACACTAGGCTGGTTAAAGCAGCGGCCGTCCTCATACTAGGCTGGTTAAAGCAGCGGCCGTCCTCACACTAGGCTGGTTAAAGCGGCGGCCGTCCTCACACTAGGCTGGTTAAAGCAGCGGCCGTCCTCACACTAGGCTGGTTAAAGCAGCGGCCGTCCTCACACTAGGCTGGTTAAAGCAGCGGCCGTCCTCCCCAGACAATCCGTCCTCACACTAGGCTGGTTAAAGCGGCGGCCGTCCTCCCCAGACAACCCGTCCTCACACTAGGCTGGTTAAAGCGGCGGCCGTCCTCCCCAGACAACCCGTCCTCACACTAGGCTGGTTAAAGCGGCGGCCGTCCTCCCCAGACAACCCGTCCTCACACTAGGCTGGTTAAAGCGGCGGCCGTCCTCACCAGACAACCCGTCCTCACACTAGGCTGGTTAAAGCGGCGGCCGTTCTCCCCAGACAACCCGTCCTCACACTAGACTGGTTAAAGCAGCGGCCGTCCTCACACTAGGCTGGTTAAAGCAGCGGCCGTCCTCACACTAGGCTGGTTAAAGCGGCGGCCGTCCTCCCCAGACAACCCGTCCTCACACTAGGCTGGTTAAAGCGGCGGCCGTCCTCCCCAGACAACCCGTCCTCACACTAGGCTGGTTAAAGCGGCGGCCGTCCTCCCCAGACGCATTCATCAATTTAACATTCTGTGTATTAAACATTGATTGCTCTCATATATATATATAAATTAATATTATTATACATATACTCCTTCCCCAGCAACGCCTCTCCTCAAGCTGTTCTTCAACGGGACCCACTTCCCCATCTCCCTCAATGGGTATCTTTTCTTAGTGTATTAAGTCAGTCCACTGAGCCCATCTGACCGGAAATGTACCCATTAGTTTCAATATTTGGTGATGAACCTGTAACACTGGTACTCTGCCACATTACCTAGACACACTCCAGAGGTGCCCAGGAAAAGGCCTGCTAGACTTCAACCCAAACAAATGCAAAGGTATGAGGATTGAAATCCAAGCAAGAAGCCCCCTTTTACAGCAGTCAAGAACGCAGGCGCGACTCATTCTGCCTCAGAGAAGAAAGACCCGAGGGTAGAAATAGCCGCAAATAATAATGCCAGTGGCACACATTAACAGAGCGACATCAGCGGCATATGCCAACCTGGCCAACGACAGCCTTCAGGAACCTGAACATCGGAGCTTTCCGACCGCTACATACAACGTACGTCAACGTACGTCAGACAACGTACAAAGGTGATTCCAGATTTAACAATAAAAATAAACCTCCACCCCCAGGAAGCAGCCCGTGAAAGCTGACTAACTCCCAGGAACCTATTTACTGCTAGGTAACAGGGGCATCAGGGTGAAAGATACTCTGCCAACTGTTTCTCGCCAGCGCCCGGGATCGAACCCGGGACCACAGGATCACGCGTCCGGTGTTCTGTCCGCTCAGCCACCGGCCCCGTGTCCACGCAGAAGGTGTCCCATTGACCGAGGAGTCTTGGAGGAGACTCTACATTGACGGAGTAGTCTTGGAGGGGACTCTACATTGACGGAGTAGTCTTGGAGGGGACTCTACATTGACGGAGTAGTCTTGGAGGGGACTCTACATTGACGGAGTAGTCTTGGAGGAGACTCTACATTGACGGAGTAGTCTTGGAGGAGACTCTACATTGACGGAGTAGTCTTGGAGGAGACTCTACATTGACCGAGTAGTCTTGGAGGAGACTCTACATTGACGGAGTAGTCTTGGAGGGGACTCTACATTGACGGAGTAGTCTTGGAGGAGACTCTACATTGACGGAGTAGTCTTGGAGGAGACTCTACATTGACGGAGTAGTCTTGGAGGAGACTCTACATTGACGGAGTAGTCTTGGAGGGGACTCTACATTGACGGAGTAGTCTTGGAGGAGACTCTACATTGACGGAGTAGTCTTGGAGGAGACTCTACATTGACGGAGTAGTCATGGAGGGGACTCTACATTGACGGAGTAGTCTTGGAGGAGACTCTACATTGACGGAGTAGTCTTGGAGGAGACTCTACATTGACGGAGTAGTCTTGGAGGAGACTCTACATTGACGGAGTAGTCTTGGAGGAGACTCTACATTGACGGAGTAGTCTTGGAGGAGACTCTACATTGACGGAGTAGTCTTGGAGGGGACTCTACATTGACGGAGTAGTCTTGGAGGGGACTCTACATTGACCGAGGAGTCTTGGAGGGGACTCTACATTGACCGAGTAGTCTTGGAGGGGACTCTACATTGACCGAGTAGTCTTGGAGGGGACTCTACATTGACGGAGTAGTCTTGGAGGGGACTCTACATTGACCGAGGAGTCTTGGAGGGGACTCTACATTGACCGAGTAGTCTTGGAGGGGACTCTACATTGACCGAGTAGTCTTGGAGGGGACTCTACATTGACCGAGTAGTCTTAAGAGTAGACGCAACATCGGACATTGCTCGTAGCGAACGTCTAAATCGAACGCTTTGGAGAACAGACGGCGAGCAGCCCAAACGTCTTAAAGACGCCAGCAACGGACGCATTAGTGGTCGAGGGCCTTAATAGGCGTCTGAAGTGGACTCCCCCATCCCTTACCTCTCCCGTATCAGCGATAATACCCTCCCACCCCCGTCCCATCCAGTATAATTATATCATAATGACTGCGGCCTCTGGGAGGGTGGCAGGCGCACAAGGCCGCCATCATATCTTCCAAGTGTATAGATGACGGAAACGTTTATCTCCTCATAAAAGGGTTGGATCGCCTCTGGGGGGATTGGGGCACGGGTCGGAGACCAGGGGGGTGGTGGTGGTGGTTCGTCGTCTTATTAGATCGCGTCCAGGGAAGGTAGGGATCCGATTAGGAGAAGGAGATTGGGATTGGCAGGCGGCCCAGACCCAATTGGATTTGGTCAGAGTAATAATGGACATCTAAAGGGAAGGAGCGAGGGATAGGGAAAGAACTAATTTCGAGGAATGAAAGGCCCCTGTGAGCTTTTCTATTGGGGCCACACAGAGCCCTCAGTCCTGCACCCCTTGGGACAGCCCCTCACGTGTGGGGGCGGGCCTCGCGGATGAGCGGACAGCGCTCGGGACTCGTAGCCATGGACGGGGGTAGAAATAGCCTAAGCTATTCTATCCCCTTGATATGTAGTTTATTGTCTCAGTAATCGTACTTGAGCTTGTCGTAGTTCTAAGGGCCCGGGTTTGAGTCCAGGCCGAGGCAGAAACAAATAAGCAGAGTTTCTTTCACCCCGATGCAGTTGTTCACCTAGCAGTAAATAGGTACCTGGGAGCTAGACAGCTGCTACGGGCTGCTTCCTGGGGATATGTGTGTGTGTGTGTGTGTGTGTGTGTGTGTGTGTGTGTGTGTGTGTGTGTGTGTGTGTGTGTGTGTGTGTGTGTGTGTGTGTGTATTAAAGATAAACATATGCAGTAGATATTACAGAGGAAAAATTTATTGGTTTGAAAGGCGGGGTCCAAGAGCTAATAGTTCGATTCTACAGCTCTAATAGTAAATACAAATAGTAAACACACACACACACACACACACACACACACACACACACACACACACACACACACACACACACACACACACACACACACACACTGGGCGGACTGCATTTTCTTGGATTGTCGGAAAGCCTTTGACACAGTACCGCATAAGAGGCTGGTACATAAGCTGGAGAGTCAGGCAGGTGTAGCTGGTAAGGTGCTCCAGTGGATAAGGGAGTACCTAAGCAATAGGAAGCAGAGAGTTACGGTGAGGGGTGAGACCTCAGATTGGCGTGAAGTCACCAGTGGAGTCCCACAGGGCTCTGTACTCGGTCCTATCTTGTTTCTGATATATGTAAATGATCTCCCGGAGTGTATAGATTCATTTCTCTCAATGTTTGCGGACGATACCAAAATTATGAGAAGGATTAAGACAGAAGAGGACTGTTTGAGGCTTCAAGAAGACCTAGACAAGCTGAAGGAAGGGTCGAACCCTTCCCGAAAGGGTTGTTAGAGTTTAACCCAACCAAATGTAATGTAATGAAGATAGGTGTAGGGAGCAGGAGGCCAGATACAAGGTATCATCTGGGAGAGGAAATTCTTCAGGAGTCAGAGAAAGAAAAAGACTTAGGGGTTGATGTCACGCCAGACCTGTCTCCTGCAGCCCATATCAAGAGGATAACATCAGCGGCATATGCCAGGCTGGCCAACATACGAACGGCATTCAGAAACTTGTGTAAAGAATCATTCAGAACTTTGTATACCACATATGTCAGGCCAATCCTGGAGTATGCAGCCCCAGCATGGAGTCCATATCTAGTCAAGGATAAGACTAAACTGGAAAAGGTTCAAAGCTTTGCCACCAGAGTAGTACCCGAGCTGAGAGGTATGAGCTACGAGGAGAGACTACGGGAATAAACCTCACTTCGCTGGAAGACAGAAGAGTTAGGGGGGACATGATCACCACATTCAAGATTCTCAAGGGAATTGATAGG
>WNGS01162918.1:17262-27262 GCA_020271785.1 Procambarus virginalis | reverse complement strand
CCAGAAGGGCGCCGCTCGACATGCGTCCACCCGTCTTCCTTCCCAGGAGAGATAACAGGAATTAGATCTGAGTTGCCTCATAAATATGAGGATAATGAACCTGCTTGCAGCGGTATGAGTCTCTGTTGACCAGGCCACACACTAGAAGGTGAAGGGACGACGACGTTTCGGTCCGTCCTGGACCTTTCTGAAGTCCAATCGACTTGAGAATGGTCCAGGACGGACCGAAACGTCGTCGTCCCTTCACCTTCTAGTGTGTGGTCTGGACAACTTACTTTAGCCTCGTTATTGTGTCTCATCGCCTGCAGTATGAGTCTCTGTTTATCAATATTTATTTACAATTTGTTCATTCGTGAAAGCAGAAGGTTATTTATTTCTGGTGGTAACACCAGCGTCGCCATATCACCCGAAGAACAAACGTTCTCACGTTCTTCCTCGCATCAGACTGATCTGAACCAACCGAACGTAACGTGCAGACTTGGTCTATGTGAATGTGTGCACATATCTCGCTTTAGTCACCTTGACTGACATTGATCCTCACTTTCTACTAACACTGAACCTGAACTTAGTTAGTAGATGGAGGTCCTGAACCTCCATCTACTAACGTCCTCCTTCATTCTGGTCCATGATTAGCGAGTCGACATCTGCTCATTCTATCCCCTTTGGATCTTGACTAGCGAGTCGAGTTGACTTTTGTTTTATTTGATAAAGTTTACATAAAGCAGCATCTTGCTACCACGTCACTCCAGACAGGGGACTCGTTAGAGGTCATTCAAATTGCTTGCTCCTTCAGGACAAAGGGTAAGACACTCCTAATGTCTTGAGAACGTTTCTGGGCCCCGTACGCGTGATGCTGTTGGTACAAGACGACTCGGTGTCATCACTTTCTCCGAGAATGTGTTCGGAGACGGCTCCTTGGTCCAATCTGAGCCCGGAATTTCCGGTTACGGTGAGGGCATGGCAGTGTGTGTTCCCAGTAGGGGGCGCCACCAGTCCTGGCCTCTGATGTTTGGGTCAGTCCTGGCCCACTCTCAGCGTTCCTGGCCCACTCTCAGTGTTCCTGGAGCACTCTCAGTGTTCCTGGCCCACTCTCAGTGTTCCTGGAGCACTCTCAGTGTTCCTGGCCCACTCTCAGTGTTCCTGGCCCACTCTCAGTGTTCCTGGCCCACTCTCAGTGTTCCTGGAGCACTCTCAGTGTTCCTGGCCGACTCTCAGTGTTCCTGGCCCACTCTCAGTGTTCCTGGAGCACTCTCAGTGTTCCTGGCCGACTCTCAGTGTTCCTGGCCCACTCTCAGTGTTCCTGGCCCACTCTCAGTGTTCCTGGAGCATTCTCAGTGTTCCTGGCCCACTCTCAGTGTTCCTGGCCCACTCTCAGTGTTCCTGGCCCACTCTCAGTGTTCCTGGAGCACTCTCAGTGTTCCTGGAGCACTCTCAGTGTTCCTGGCCCACTCTCAGTGTTCCTGGAGCACTCTCAGTGTTCCTGGCCCACTCTCAGTGTTCCTGGCCCACTCTCAGTGTTCCTGGCCCACTCTCAGTGTTCCTGGAGCACTCTCAGTGTTCCTGGCCCACTCTCAGTGTTCCTGGCCCACTCTCAGTGTTCCTGGCCCACTCTCAGTGTTTCTGGCCCACTCTCAGTGTTCCTGGCCCACTCTCAGTGTTCCTGGCCCACTCTCAGTGTTCCTGGCCCACTCTCAGTGTTCCTGGCCCACTCTCAGTGTTCCTGGCCCACTCTCAGTGTTCCTGGAGCACTCTCAGTGTTCCTGGCCCACTCTCAGTGTTCCTGGCCCACTCTCAGTGTTCCTGGCCCACTCTCAGTGTTCCTGGAGCACTCTCAGTGTTCCTGGCCCACTCTCAGTGTTCCTGGCCCACTCTCAGTGTTCCTGGCCCACTCTCAGTGTTCCTGGAGCACTCTCAGTGTTCCTGGCCCACTCTCAGTGTTCCTGGCCCACTCTCAGTGTTCCTGGCCCACTCTCAGTGTTCCGGCCCCTCTCAGTGTTCCTGGCCCACTCTCAGTGTTCCTGGCCCACTCTCAGTGTTCCTGGCCCACTCTCAGTGTTCCTGGCCACTCTCAGTGTTCCTGGCCCACTCTCAGTGTTCCTGGCCCACTCTCAGTGTTCCTGGAGCACTCTCAGTGTTCCTGGTCCACTCTCAGTGTTCCTGGCCCACTCTCAGCGTTCCTGATCCACTCTCAGCGTTCCTGGTCCACTCTCAGCGTTCCTGATCCACTCTCAGCGTTCCTGATCCACTCTCAGCGTTCCTGATCCACTCTCAGCGTTCCTGATCCACTCTCAGCGTTCCTGATCCACTCTCAGCGTTCCTGATCCACTCTCAGCGTTCCTGATCCACTCTCAGCGTTCCTGATCCACTCTCAGCGTTCCTGATCCACTCTCAGCGTTCCTGATCCACTCTCAGCGTTCCTGATCCACTCTCAGCGTTCCTGATCCACTCTCAGCGTTCCTGATACACTCTCAGCGTTCCTGATCCACTCTCAACGTTCCTGGTCCACTCTCAGCGTTCCTGATCCACTCTCAGCGTTCCTGATCCACTCTCAGCGTTCCTGATCCACTCTCAGCGTTCCTGGTCCACTCTCAGCGTTCCTGATCCACTCTCAGCGTTCCTGATCCACTCTCAGCGTTCCTGATCCACTCTCAGCGTTCCTGATCCACTCTCAGCGTTCCTGGTCCACTCTCAGCGTTCCTGATCCATCCTCAGTATTTCGCCGCATCATTCTATCTCTCTAGTTGGTAGACTGCAGCACCAAGATGAACTCATCTACACCTGGCAGAGTGAGCATCCGCGATGCTCTGCCGGCTTTCAGAGTCTATGACATTACTTCAGCTCAAAATCCAGTTGGAATAAATTCTCGGGAACATTGAGAGGTACTTTTGACAAGACGCCGGCTTCCTGTCCTCGAGGCCACTAGAGAGGTGATAATGGCCCTCAGGTAAACGCACAGTTGGGCATGAGTGTCTGGGCTCATCAGGGACACCCCACATGCCCCTGGGCATGGCACTGTGTCTCGGTGTCTGGCTCTAAAAACCCACCACTTGCTCCTATATTTCTCCTCCCAATCTAGAATCTAGTCTAGGATGGTATCCTACAGCTTATCCTTCCACTCTCTGCTGTGCCTTGCATTCCCCTCTCTCTGTGTCTGCCTCTTATCTCACTCTCTCCCCTCGTTTTCCCTCTGCTTCCTCTGTTCTCTCTTCCTCCTCTTCCTCCCTGTTCTCTCGCCCCCTCCTCCTCCTCCCACCCACAGGACTGACTGCCACTCGCAAACTCAATTTTCACGTAAAATGTCGTGTAACAAATTTGGAAATGGCTGGTTCGGGGGAGAGGCAAATGTATGCACGGAGGGGGGTGTGGGGTGAGGGAGGGGGTGAGGAGTGAGGGGTGGGGGTGAGGGGTAAAGGGGGGGAGGAGGGGAACTAGGATGAGGGAGAGAATAATGGAGTGGGGAATAATGGAGAGGGGTGGGAAATAATGGGGGCTGGGGTTAGGTATGGGGGGGGGGCTGATTGTGAGAGGCAGGAATAGTGGGGAGGTGATGGGGGGCGGTGATGGGGGGCGGTGATGGTAAGTAGTCATAGTGGGGGCGGATGGTGATGGAGGAAGAATGGGGGCGATGGTGGAGGAGGAAGGGGCGGTTGAACAGAGGTGATGTTGGATAGAGGATGGATAGGAAATAGGGCCTGGGGGAGGCAGCAGAAACGGAGAGAGGGGGGGGAATAGGGGGCCATGATGGTGGGGAGATGGGTGGGGTGATGAAGGGGGGGGGAAATGGGTGGTGAGATGCAGTATAAGGAGGCAGTGGTGATGGGAAGGGAAGGGAACTATCAGAGGAAAGCGCCAAGGAGGAAGGGGTCGAGTGATGGAGAAGTTGGTTATGGTGTGTATCAGTGCAGTGGTGATGGGGTGGTGATGGTGGGGTGGTGGTGGTGGGGTGGTGGGGTGGGTGATGGTGAGATGGTGAAGTTGGGACATTGAATGAGAGATGTTTATTAAACGATGATAGGGACAAAAAATGGGTAGTGGTAATGGGTGTCAGTGTATAATATAAATGGTAAGCTGTATTTTCAGAACACTTAAGTCTAAAGCCTCAAGTGTCAGGTCACATAGTTATATTAATGGTCACTTTAAGACACACTAATGGATAATGTATGCAATATTAATCTTCATTTTTATATATTAATTGCTAATGTTACATTAATGGGCAATTTAAGATATGATAATAATATACCTTATGTAATATTAATATCCACTTCAGGTTAAATTAATGGTCACTAAGTTATATTAATGGTTACTTTATGTTATACNAGAGTATCACCGTGGATGTTAAAAAAAGCAGCACAGGCCCTCAGCGTACCTCTAGCAATGATCGAATAATGATCTGTGGTTGATTGTTCAATAAATCCCTGAACTATATGTTTAACTGATCTCTAACCCTGTCCATGGAGGACAGAAGAAAATGTGTATATGCTGGTTAGCATTGTAAATGTGTGGCCACGTTTGTGGTAGAAAATAATATAAAAAAAAAAGATCGAATACTTATAAAGTCACTCACAAAGGGGGAATTGCCCAGCAGGTAGAAGAAGGCAAATGTGGTGCCCATCTACACGACATGAGGTAGAGAAGAGGCACTTAACTACAGACCAGTGTCACTAACAAGCATCACCTTGTTAAGTAGTTACGAGAATTATAAGGTTAAGACTAGTTACACACCTAGAAATATTAACAAACATCAACATGACTTACCTTGCGATGATTTCGGGACTCAACGTCCCCGCGGCCCGGTCCTCGACCAGGCCTCCTTTTTTGTTACACATCCCCCAGGAAGCAGCCCGTAGCAGCTGTCTAACTCCCAGGTACCTATTTACTGCTAGGTGAATAGGTGCATTAGGGTGAAAGAAACTTTGTCCATTTGTTTCCGCCTCCACCGGGGATCGAACCCGGAACCTCAGGATTACGAATTCGAAGCGCTGTATGGTCCAGTGTAGCCTAACCGCTTCCACGGCTTTGCTATATTTTTAAATGTATTCTTACTTTAATTGTATTAAACAAATATAATATGCGATATGTTGTTGTTAAAGATTCGCTACCTGGAACAAAGTTCCAAGTAGCACGGGCTATGGTGAGCCCGTAAGGCACTATTAAATATGCGATAAGCAAAACAGAAATCCTCAAAAATGTGTCAACAAATACCATCACTTGCTAAGAAAATAAACTTAAAATGGTTGAAGAAGTTCACGCATGTTTCACTTTCGTCTAGGTGAATAGGTGCATTAGGGTGAAAGAAATTCTGTCCATTTGTTTGAAATAACAATCTACTTATTATTTGAACTTCAGAAGCTATAATACTATAGTTTACCCCGCGACCGTTTAAAATATATTTCTACTGTTGACTTGTCTTTGAACTCAAAATGTTGATGTTACTATATTCTTTGCTGCGAAGAAATGTTGTAGGAAATGGTACAAAGCGTATTTGGTTCATAAAAGCTTTTTGTTTATATGTCAATAAAAATTCACTCTGCGATAAAAATTCCGTAAAGAGACGAGTAACCATCCGGACTCTTTGACTAACTGACCGTGATGAACGCGTCCCGTTTCACTGCTTTGGCTTTAACTTTGGCTCACGAAACAACCCATTCAGAGGCTTTCAAACTACGAAAAAAATATACTTTTATGCCTAAATATCTATATAAACAACCCAAAATATTAAAACATAATTGAAGATCAATTTTATTTGAAAGTTTTAATTAATACGAATAACGTTCGGCCTGAACGAAGCCAGAAAGGAGAGTCCGGGAGACAGTAGTGGTCAGTCCACCGAGGATTGGATGATTTGGATTATCCGGGGCAGTTCACAGGATAATGACCATTGCAGTAATACGCCGTAATGACCGTGTCTTCCAGCCCACTCATCCCACTCAGCGAGAGGGCGAGGAGCAGATAAGAGGCACTGGGAGCGAGGAGGATGATGGAGGGACCCAAGGACTGGTAGTGGGAGGGAGGTGGTGGTGAATATGCAGCCCGTCCTCACACTAGGCTGGTTAAAGCAGCGGCCGTCCTCACACTAGGCTGGTTAAAGCGGCGGTCGTCCTCCCCAGACAACCCGTCCTCACACTAGGCTGGTTAAAGTGACGGCCGTCCTCCCCAGACAACCCGTCCTCACACTAGGCTGGTTAAAGCAGCGGCCGTCCTCACACTAGGCTGGTTAAAGCAGTGGCCGTCCTCACACTAGGCTGGTTTAAGCAGCGGCCGTCCTCACACTAGGCTGGTTAAAGCAGCGGCCGTCTTCATACTAGGCTGGTTAAAGCAGCGGCCGTCCTCACACTAGGCTGGTTAAAGCAGCGGCCGTCCTCACACTAGGCTGGTTAAAGCAGCGGCCGTCCTCATACTAGGCTGATTAAAGCGGCGGCCGTCCTCCCTAGACAACCCGTCCTCACACTAGGCTGGTTAAAGCAGCGGCCGTCCTCCCTAGACAACCCGTCCTCACACTAGGCTGGTTAAAGCAGCGGCCGTCCTCCCTAGACAACCCGTCCTCACACTAGGCTGGTTAAAGCAGCGGCCGTCCTCCCTAGACAACCCGTCCTCACACTAGGCTGGTTAAAGCGGCGGCCGTTCTCCCCAGACAACCCGTCCTCACACTAGGCTGGTTAAAGCAGCGGCCGTCCTCCCAGACAACCCGTCCTCACACTAGGCTGGTTAAAGCAGCGGCCGTCCTCACACTAGGCTGGTTAAAGCAGCGGCCGTCCTCATAATAGGCTGATTAAAGCGGCGGCCGTCCTCCACAGACAACCCGTCCTCACGCTAGGCTGGTTAAAGCGGCGGCCGTCCTCCCCAGACAACCCGTCCTCACACTAGGCTGGTTAAAGCGGCGGCCGTCCTCCCCAGACAACCCGTCCTCACGCTAGGCTGGTTAAAGCGGCGGCCGTCCTCCCCAGACAACCCGTCCTCACACTAGGCTGGTTAAAGCGGCGGCCGTCCTCCCCAGACGCATTCATCAATTTAACATTCTGTGTATTAAACATTGATTGCTCTCATATATATATAAATTAATATTATTATACATATACTCCTTCCCCAGCAACGCCTCTCCTTAAGCTGTTCTTCAACGGGACCCACTTCCTCATCTCCCTCAATGGGTATCTTTTCTTAGTGTATTAAGTCAGTCCACTGAGCCCATCTGACCGGAAATGTACCCATTCGTTTCAATATTTGGTGATGAACCTGTAGCAGTGGTACTCTGCCACATTACCTAGACACACTCCAGAGGTGCCCAGGAAAAGGCCTGCTAGACTTCAACCCAAATAAATGCAAAGGTATGAGGATTGAAATCCAAGCAAGAAGCCCCCTTTTACAGCAGTCAAGAACGCAGGCGCGACTCATCCTGCCTCAGAGAAGAAAGACCCGAGGGTAGAAATAGCCGCAAATATAATGCCAGTGGCACACATTAACAGAGCGACATCAGCGGCATATGCCAACCTGGCACACGACAGCCTTCAGGAACCTGAACATCGGAGCTTTCCGACCGCTACATACAACGTACGTCAACGTACGTCAGACAACGTACAAAGGTGATTCCAGATTTAACAATGAAAATAAACCTCCACCCCCAGGAAGCAGCCCGTGACAGCTGACTAACTCCCAGGTACCTATATACTGCTAGGTAACAGTGGCATCAGGGTGAAAGATACTGTGCCAACTGTTGCTCTCCGGCGCCCGGGATCGAATTCGGGACCACAGGATCACGCGTCCGGTGTTCTGTCCGCTCAGCCACCGGCCCCGTGTCCACGCAGAAGGTGTCCCATTGACCGAGTAGTCTTGGAGGGGACTCTACATTGACCGAGTAGTCTTGGAGGGGACTCTACATTGACCGAGTAGTCTTGGAGGAGACTCTACATTGACCGAGTAGTCTTGGAGGGGACTCTACATTGACCGAGTAGTCTTGGAGGAGACTCTACATTAACCGAGTAGTCTTGGAGGAGACTCTACATTGACCGAGTAGTCTTGGAGGGGACTCTACATTGACCGAGTTGTCTTGGAGGAGACTCTACATTGACCGAGTTGTCTTGGAGGGGACTCTACATTGACCGAGGAGTCTTGGAGGGGACTCTACATTGACCGAGTTGTCTTGGAGGGGACTCTACATTGACCGAGTTGTCTTGGAGGGGACTCTACATTGACCGAGTAGTCTTGGAGGGGACTCTACATTGACCTAGTAGTCTTGGAGGGGACTCTACATTGACCGAGTAGTCTTGGAGGAGACTCTACGTTGACCGAGTTGTCTTGGAGGGGACTCTACAATGACCGAGGAGCCTTGGAGGGGACTCTACATTGACCGAGGAGTCTTGGAGGGGACTCTACATTGACCGAGGAGTCTTGGAGGGGACTCTACATTGACCGAGGAGTCTTGGAGGGGACTCTACATTGACGGAGTAGTCTTGGAGGAGACTCTACATTGACAGAGTAGTCTTGGAGGGGACTGTACATTGACCGAGGAGTCTTGGAGGGGACTCTACATTGACCGAGGAGTCTTGGAGGGGACTCTACATTGACCGAGGAGTCTTGGAGGGGACTCTACATTGACCGAGGAGTCTTGGAGGGGACTCTACATTGACCGAGGAGTCTTGGAGGGGACTCTACATTGACCGAGGAGTCTTGGAGGGGACTCTACATTGACCGAGTAGTCTTGGAGGAGACTCTACATTGACGGAGTAGTCTTGGAGGAGACTCTACATTGACCGAGTAGTCTTAAGAGTAGACGCAACATCGGACATTGCTCGTAGCGAACGTCTAAATCGAACGCTTTGGAGAACAGACGGCGAGCAGCCCAAACGTCTTAAAGACGCCAGCAACGGACGCATTAGTGGTCGAGGGCCTTAATAGGCGTCTGAAGTGGACTCCCTCATCCCGCTCCCCCATCCCTTACCTCTCCCGTATCAGCGATAATACCCTCCCACCCCCGTCCCATCCAGTATAATTATATCATAATGACTGCGGCCTCTGGGAGGGTGGCAGGCGCACAAGGCCGCCATCATATCTTCCAAGTGTATAGATGACGGAAACGTTTATCTCCTCATAAAAGGGTTGGATCGCCTCTGGGGGATTGGGGCACGGGTCGGAGACCAGGGGGGTGGTGGTGGTGGTTCGTCGTCTTATTAGATCGCGTCCAGGGAAGGTAGGGATCCGATTAGGAGAAGGAGATTGGGATTGGCAGGCGGCCCAGACCCAATTGGATTTGGTCAGAGTAATAATGGACATCTAAAGGAAAGGAGCGAGGGATAGGGAAAGAACTAATTTCAGGGAATGAAAGGCCCCTGTGAGCTTTTCTATTGGGACCGCACAGAGCCTTCAGTCCTGTTATTATGTCTATAACCACTAACCTTCCCTGCACCCCTTGGGACAGCCCCTCACTTGTGGGGTTAATCCTATGTTATTATGTCTGTGGGACAGTACATTTAATATTAAACTTAATAATAATAATACATAATACAAATATAATAACATGTTTTCATCGCTTCGAAGTCACAATTAGTTAACTTTTTTGCTTAATTGATTTGAAATGACTTTACCGTCCGGTAAGAAGTATATAAACACCTAAAAATGGCGATACTATGTAAATATATACTTAATTTATAAGACTGTGCACAAATATACTCTCATTTGATAGTAGTGTAGGGCTACAAAGTAAATGACACAAATTAAGTATTGTCATGTTCATTAATGTATATGTATACTTAAATATAACAGTTGTATCGTATCTCTCTCTCTCTACCATCACTCTCTCCCTAACCGTCTCTAAACATCTATCTCTCCTCAAAAAACGCCGCGTTCTCTCTCTCGCTTTCTCTCGTGGCTCTCCCTCCCCTCTCTTCGACTCTCTCCTGTTCTGCCCTTCCCATCAATGGTCCTCGGCCCCCTGCTGCTTTCTCCTGCTCTCTTTTCCATATACAACCTCACCCTACCCTTTACAAAATCCTCCCCCCTCCCCACTACA
>WNGS01162917.1:680301-695671 GCA_020271785.1 Procambarus virginalis | reverse complement strand
ATGTGGCACACTAGACACATGTGGCACACCAGCAAATATTTGTGTTTGGAGCGAAGAAGTGGCTGAGAGGTATGGCCAGCATGGCCTGCTATGCCAAAGCACAAGGGAATAGCCCCCGAAAGATAGTGAAGTCAATGATATCATTAAGAGGAGCCTTACCACAGCAGATTGTCCAGCAGAGAGAGAGGCCCATTACCTGTTGCTCATCAAGATGTGACTTCAGTGAACACCTGGAAGAATGGTAGGCAATTAGTGGGGGAATACACGTACATTTCATCCTTGGTTAACACCTACAATGACTTTAGTGTTTGCACATCCGGGTGGTGCTGCCACCCAAAGTGAACCAGCTAAGTCTCGTAAATACAGAGATCACCATTACAATTTTGCCCCCCATTACCTCGAAGACACATGGTGTCTGCGATAAAATTGCCACCTGTTTTTAAAGGATCTGGGTTCTAAGCTAATCGAAACAACAATAGACCCAATAGTCGCCAGCTTTCTTTTCGGTAGTAGGCCCAAGAGAAACAAAAAGCGAGAAACAACATTCAATAAATTCAATTTTAATAATAAAGGATAGACTGGGAGAAAATAAACAGGAACTTACAAACATTCAATAGGAAATGTTCTAAGAAATAACCTACACAAGGAATAGAAAAACTGACTTCTGAAGCATATAAGTCTGTCTGAAACATGTTCCTTTGAGGAAAGCCAGAAAGAGGTCAAATGTAGAAAGAGAACGCAGACGACTTTACAAAAGAAGAAGAAATTAACGGAAATGCTTAAGCAGACATGACTCCATACAAAGAAGAAATAATTGAAACAGGGAGATTGCAGAAATCGAACAGACTGAAGCATTCCTATTAGACTGAAGAAAGGCAACTAGAACAGAAAGCAATTCAAGAAATAAAGAAAAACCCAAAATATTTCTTCACATATGCTAAATTAAAAGCGAAAACCACTGCCAGTATTGGACCTATTCGTATTAGCGAAGGTTCATACACTGAGGATGACAAAGAAATTGGTGAAATCCTAAAAAAGCAGTATGAGGACATGTTTAGCACTCCGATACACAGCATGAAAGTGGAAGATTCGGACAATTTCTTTATGAATGATACTCAAACACCTGTAAATATAACTGATATCAACACGAGCGTGGCAGATTTTGAAAGAGAAATTGACAATATGGCTATGCACTCAGTCCCGGGTCCTGACTCGTGGAATTCAATATTTATAAAGAAATGCAAAGTGCCAGTAGCACAGGCACTCAGTATAGTGTGGAGGAAGAGCTTGGACACGGGGGAAATACCAGATGCGCTTAAAGCAGCAGACATTGCCCCTCTACACAAGGGTGGTAGCAAAGCATTGATAAAGAATTATAGACCAGTTGCACTAACGTCCCACATAATAAAAGTATTTGAGAGAGTGATCAGGAGTCGGGTCACTAGATTCATGGAAACCAATGACCTCCACAATCCAGGCCAACATGGATTTAGAGCAGGAAGATCATGCCTCTCACAGCTACTTGACCACTATGACAAAATCACTGAGGCATTAGAGGAAAAACATAATGCAGATGTCGTGTACATAGATTTTGCAAAGGCATTCGACAAATGTGACCATGGAGTGATTGCACACAAAATGAGGTCAATGGGTATAACTGGTAAAGTAGGACCCTGGATACTCATTTTCCTGTCGAACAGAACACAAAGAGTAACAGTCAATCAAGTAAAATAGTCCGAGCGCAGTTAAAAGCTCTGTACCTCAAGGTACAGTCCTTGCACCACTGCTGTTCCTTATTCTCATATCAGATATAGACAAAAACACAAGTCACAGCTTCGTGTCATCCTTTGCAGATGATACAAAAATCAGCATGAAAATTACCTCTGCTGAAGACATTGATAAACTGCAAACAGATATTAACAAAGTTTTCGACTGGGCAGCAGAAAATGACATGTTTAATGGTGATAAATTCCAGGTACTCAGATACGGCAAAAATGAGGATCTTAAACGTAATACAGGGTACAAAACACAATCGAATCTGCCCATAGTAGGAAAACAGCATGTCAAGGATTTGGGAATAATGATGTCCGACGACCTAACGTTTAGGGAGCATAACCAAGCAAGTATTGCGTCAGCCAGAAAAATGATAGGATGGATTACGAGAACCTTCAAGTCCAGAGATCCCATCACAATTATTGTGCTCTTCAAATCACTTGTGTTGTCCCGTCTTGAATACTGCTCAGTACTCACTTCCCCCTTCAGAGCAGGAGAGATTGCTGAAATAGAGGGAATACAGAGAACATATACGGCACGCATAGACTAGATAAAGCACCTAAATTATTGGGATCGTCTCAAAGCTCTCCAAATGTACTCACTAGAAAGGAGAAGAGAGAGATATCAAATAATATACACATGGAAAATACTGGAGAGACAGGTCCCAAATCTGTGCAGTAAAATAACAACGTACTGGAGTGAACGACATGGAAGAAAATGCAGAATAGAATCTGTGAAGAGCAGAGGTGCCATAGGCACAATCAGAGAACACTGTATGAACATCAGAGGTCCACGGTTGTTCAACGTCCTACCAGCGAGCATCAGAAATATTGCAGGAACAACCGTGGACATCTTCAAGAGGAAACTAGATTGTTTCCTTCAAGGAGTGCCGGACCAACCTTTCTGTGGTGGGTATGTGGGCCTGCGGGCCGCTCCAAGCAACAGCCTGGTGGACCAAACTCTCACAAGTCAAGTCTGGCCTCGGGCCGGGCTTGGGGAATAGAAGAACTCCCAGAACCCCATCAATCAGGTATCCAGCGCCTCAGTATGGCAATACAGAGGAGAAATGCAAAATGCATTCGTGGCTCCTGCTCGCCATCTGAAGAGTTGGAGGAACTCGACAGTCTGTGACAGTCTTTATACTTTGTATGTATTCAATGTTGTAACCCATTTTGTGTAATGAAAGTTGCAAATAAAATAATTGCAAACACTGCATTTAGGGGCGGTAGACGTCATGTGTGATCTCAGCTGGGAGCACCACAAGGCTCCCCCGGGTGCCTTGGGTGCTCCCACAAGGCACCCGGGGGTACCCCCACAAGGCACCGGGGGTACCCCCACAAGGCACCCGGGGTATCCCCACAAGGCACCCGGGGGTGCTCCCACAAGGCACCCGGGGGTACCCCCACAAGGCACCCGGGGGTACCCCCGCAAGGCACCCGGGGTACCCCCACAAGGCACCCGGGGGTACCCCCACAAGGCACCCGGGGGTACCCCCACAAGGCACCCGGGGGTGCTCCCACAAGGCACCCGGGGGTACCCCCACAAGGCACCCGGGGGTACCCCCACAAGGCACCCGGGGGTACCCCCACAAGGCACCGGGGGTACCCCCACAAGGCACCCGGGGGTACCCCACAAGGCACCCGGGGGTACCCCCACAAGGCACCCGGGGGTACCCCACAAGGCACCCGGGGGTACCCCCACAAGGCACCCGGGGGTGCCCCCACAAGGCACCCGGTGGTACCCCCATCTTCGTTCAAATTTTTATTTCAAGCTTTAAATCAAATATTGACTTAATAGGTCTATATTTGACTCACAGCAGACATTCTCACACGATAATTCTTTCATACATTATATTGACAAATGTTGTTTGTTCTCAACATTGAAATAATACATTTCATATCTATGGCTATCAAAGACTAGGTAAGGTAATTTTGGTATATTGTTCCTGGAAGGTTTAACAGTACAGGCTAAGGGAATATGATGTATGTTGCGATATATAGCATTGATATTATTGACATAAATATTATTTAGTCAGTATTTGATTATGTGGAGTGACCTAACGGCCCTGTGTCTTTAAGCTGGGGGAGATGTGGTAATGTGACGGAGGTTCTGTATGAACCTATATATAGAGGCTTCCACCTCTTTCTTCTTTCATCTTTCATAACTCAGTTAACAGGACGAGAGAGAGGACAACATGGTTCCAGTTGTTAGGAAACATGTCAGTCTGGAGGACAGCCTGAAGCTGGAAGTTGTTCTCATCTCTCCTGGGATTGAAACATTGAGTCAAGCCTCTCGGGATATTAGTGCGGGCGTGTAATAATAGGCGGGACGATCTAGTGCTATATGATCTTCATCCACTTAACAATGACTAATGAGAAACTCGCACTAGAAATCAACGCAAACGGATTGGTAATAAACAGAACGTCATTATACATATGATAATTTAATTATGTATTAATAAAGTTGGTGGTGGAGGGTCTTCCAACCCGTTCTCCTACCCGATGCTTCGCTCGTTTTGCAGAATCGACAAATTTGTTATAAATGCGACATATTATTACAATTAAAGCTCAGTTATATTGACGGTTTTTGTTCCTGAGCGTCGAGAGGATATGTGGGTGACTTGTGTGTCCGTTTCTGCATAGGCGCATGCCCATGCATGTGTTATGGCGTGAGGAAGTGAGAGGACAGGATGCCATCCTCGGGAACTCTTCACAAGTATGGTCACATTTTCCGTAAGTAGGATTGAGAGACGTGTTCGTAATGCTGTATAACGGAAGATTAACTTTATAACAACTATCAGCTGTCTCTGAAGGATAAACTGGCATAATATTACTGAGTTATATTATACATATTAAGGGTGTATTATCTTGGTAATCATGTAAATCAGTTTGATATAATGTAGCCAGCGTAGCTGCACTGATGACTGAACACATGTCCCCAGATACACCATGTTGACGTGTCTTGGGTGTAGGCTGGACGAGGCGACACATGATACATATTACAGCCGTGTCTTGGGTGTAGGCTGGACGAGGCGACACATGATACATATTACAGCCGTGTCTTGGGTGTAGGCTGGACAAGGCGACACATGATACATATTACAGCCGAGTCTTGGGTGTAGGCTGGACGAGGCGACACATGATACATATTACAGCCGAGTCTTAGGTGTAGGCTGGACGAGGCGACACATGATACATATTACAGCCGTGTCTAGGGTGTAGGCTGGACGAGGCGACACATGATACATATTACAGCCGAGTGTTGGGTGTAGGCTGGACGAGGCGACACATGATACATATTACAGCCGTGTCTTGGGTGTAGGCTGGACGAGGCGACACATGATACATATTACAGCCGAGTCTTGGGTGTAGGCTGGACGAGGCGACACATGATACATATTACAGCCGAGTCTTGGGTGTAGGCTGGACGAGGCGACACATAATACATATTACAGCCGAGTGTTGGGTGTAGGCTGGACGAGGAGACACATAATACATATTACAGTCTTGCGGAAAAAAGTAATTCCTGAGACTTTACTAGCAGTGTCCGAAGACAATTTAGTCTGGAACACGAAGGTGAACTCCGGAGAGAGAGAACACTTGCGATGATAACAAAGAAATATGAGATCAAGTCTAGGTCAACATCAAGGCAAAAATATGATTTTTTTTAGTTAAGCTTCCTCTAAACCTTATTTTTTTTAAAGCAATGATCAAAAGAGAAATATACGCTTCTTTATTTCGTCAAAGTAATAAAGAATGCAATGTATGCTAATGATATACGCACGTGTGCGTAATCACGTGCGCGTACGAACAAGGTCAGTAGCACTAACTTGGGAGCCTCGGAGCGAAGACAGGATATATGAATTATTTCACTTGGATGGAAAGAATAAGAGTACGAGGAGTCATGGTCACCATATGAAAGATTCAGACCCTGACAGTGTAAACCACGAGCACAGAGATTGATATGCAAAGAGGTGATAGAGGTGACAGAGACCGGAAGATTAAATACATCTGAAATGCACGATAAGCTTCTTCAGTGATTGGGTGTCTTGAACTTGTGGAATATAATGAGGTTTACACTATGGAAGGACTCACACGAGGCAGCTCCCATTTATATCCACACAAAAATATAAACCGGGCATCAGCGTCTTCTAATGCAATACCAAATACCAGAGCTGTGGAGGATGACAGATGAATTACAGCAGGTAACTGAATAAATTACGGTGAGAGAATGGAAATGTGGGAGCTCGTTAAACAACTAAATAAAAGCAACGTGACACAGGCAATCAGGATGGGTAGCTGAGACAGGAACTAAATTAATTGCAGAACATACGAAGGTGAATGAATGGTGGAAATGCAGTATATAAAATGTTGATGCCTAACGAAGAGATTAAGACAAGGGAGGGAAGAGGAAGAGTATGGAAGAGGAAAGACACGTGGGAGCATAAAGAGAGAGAGCAGAAAATTCAAGATAATGGAGATGCGAGGTATGGGAAAGGTGGGAAAGACGGCTGATGCTTCCTGAAAACAATACATGAAAAAGTTTCAAACTTTTTCTTTCCTGAAGAGACATTTAATAAGGAAACTGTTTTCCGACTGTCCCCCGCGGTCGTTTGTCCCTCGATAGAATTCTTGGTGACTCAGATACTTTTGATATCGTTCGCCTTATGCGTGTTTGTTCTCGTATTGGCATCCTTGGTGATATTTAGCGCCCTCTGATTATCCCGCACATTTGATGGTGCTACATAGCCTTCCCGGTTTGGTGCCTTCTATTGATAATTACTTACTTAATAAGGAAACTAATAGCATGGAGGCTTCACTGAGAGTAACAGACGTTACCCTCAGTACTGTCCCGTCACAAGCTGTAGGTACATAAATACAGAGTGAGAGGCATGTGGTGGAGGCCGCCGATGGTGCTTCACAGGTTACAAAAGGCGAGTAAATAGAATGAATATAAGAACTTAATACAAAAATTCCATAAAAGGTGAATTTTCTCATACATGTCACCCCTTATGTATTCTCAAACTCATTCACGTATGTCTACCCAATGATCTTCTCGTTAATCAACAACCCTATTTCGAAACCAATATTACCAGATTATTGCCAGCTTGCGAGAGGTCAGTCATAATGTTCTGCTGGTCAGTATTATAGGGTTTGGTTCTTCATGTGCTCATTAAAATAATTCATGCCGAGACCTGGAGACACGACTGTGCAAACTGTTCTATTTGATATGAGGGATGCGATAGGTACTCAACCAAACTCTTTACAACAAATTTAAGAGCCTAACTAGCCGATCTGTCAGTGTTCAGCACGGAACTTGATAAACTCTCCCAGTGGTACAGTGTTATGTCCTCGGGACGCAACATAAGTGTATTGTGTCGGGGACAGGCAGCCAGAGTGTATTTCATAGTTAGGCGTATCCTCGATTTCCAATTTTATCTTAGGATCTTAAACTGAGATAATGTAAGCGGGTTATGGTATAATTTATGTAGTACAATTGTTCATAGTCCTGTTAGCTTCATTGCATAGATTCCAAAATACAACATGAGCGTTTCTTTTGAAACAAAGGATAACTTCAGGTCTTTTTGCATTTTGAACTACTTATAATGTGATATACTATTGTCTAAAGATAGAGCTGGATTGATGTTATATATATTTCATATGTAACATGTTCAATAACCGACATATCCACTCCCTTTCCCCCTCCCACAAGCTCCACCTCTCAACACAAATATAAAATAAGTAATTGGTTTCCCACAGTCGGGGACAGAAAGCCTATTTAGACTATTAGACTTAACTATAGTGTTCTAACTGCATTGCCACTGCCCAGGAGAGAGCTACACGCAGGTACATTACCATAGGTGTCTACACATTATTGGTGTGTTGCGCTCGAAGGACTTCCGAAAAAATGAGATAAAGGAGCCTCATTCTAAATTTATCAGTGTAGAAACCGGAGAGTCAGAAATGCTGAAGTCAACCAAGTGAAAGTTGGAACAAAAGAAAGTGCCGAAGAAGTTGCTTTGTAAGCAAGGGAGACATGGGGAGTCGTCCCGGTGAACAAAGGAGGAGAAAAGAACAGCAAGAATTTTTGACAGCATTTTTAGCATGATCCCGGATGCTGTGCTCAGCATTTTGATGATTGTGCAATTTATTACTTAAGGAAGTTGCGTGCTTAATGGTGGGAAGGCCTAGATATTTCATATTTCCTTACAGAGATACATGGAGAAAGTGAGTTGTAGTGGCCTTCCAGTTGGTAGGAGGGTCCTTTTCTTCATTTCAGTTTACTTGGAGAAGGGTTAATTAAATATTTAGATATCGTGAAGAAGACAAGTAAATGGGGACAACAGCTTCTTCCAGCAATAGCACCTAAGATGGCTATTGCTATAATACTTTTGGTGAATTGCCCAGATATTTAACTGAAGGAAAAAATAATGATTAAAACTCCTGATCTTGGTCCAGTTAACAAAGTAGGAGAGAGATCCCACAAGGCAATAAACAGAGATGAGTGTTTGATGGGAAGATCGTAAATTAACAGAATCATTGCAATTATCTCTAAAAAGTCTGTATTACGTATTTAGTGTCTCATATTGTTTGAATGACATTCAGCTGCTTCTCCTTGAGTATGTATGTATTAAGATTTATTCCAATAATTGTTTGGCTATGAAATCTACCTCCAATAAAAAAACCCAAAAAAAGGGTTTTTTTATTGTTTTCAATTCCGTTGAAACATGGAAAAAAAAAAAAAAAATAATAAATTATATCCAGATTAAGGCGTTTCATAATCAGGTATCTAGAGAAGTTTGGAAAATTGGTACATCAATATACTCATCAGCATTCAGATTCACAGGAGTTCATTCTTGTTTACTGATGTTAGAATATTGTCTCGAAGCTTCTCTCACCGTAGCGGAACTTCAGGCTCTAACCCGACCAGGCCTAAGGTCTGTCTTACTATACCTACATTGTGCTTGCGGGAGGTTGAGCTTTGGCTCTTGGGTCCCGCCTCTCAACTGTCAATCTGGTGTAGCACAGGATTCCTGAGCCTATTGGGCTCTATCATATCTACATTTGAAAACTGTGGTATGGAGTCAGCCTCCAACCACACACTTGCGCTATGTGCATTCCATTTACGTTACCTGACACGAAAAAACATAGTCTAACGTCTCTGTGGTACATATGGGTACTAAGTTTCCACCTGTGTTCCCTTGTCGTGTCCCACCCGTCTGAAGAGTTGTCTTTGTCCACCCTGTCAATTCCCCTGATGATTTTGTAGGTGGTTATCATGTTCTCTCCCTTACTCTTCTGTTTTCCAGGGCGTGCAGGTGTCAGCTCCTTTAGACCTTCCTCGTAGCTCAATCCTCTCAGTATTCCGGGACGAGCCTGGTGGCATACCGCTGAATCTTCTCTAACTTGTCTTGTGTTTAACTAGGTATGGACTCCAGGCTAGGAGCTGCACATTCCAGGAGCTGTGTTGATAGATGGTAATTGGATCACGTGTGCAGTCATCCAGGTAGTCTCCTTGGCACATTAAGGAGACTACCTGGCTCCTTGTGTCTCCTTGTATAGTGACCACCAGTCACAAACTTCATAAGGACTTGTAGTTTGGGGCCGGCGTGTGTGGGGGGGACGGGATCTGATGTCGTGATGAGCTATAAAACGAAAAAAAATAGAGTATTATATGCTCGTTCTTTGCCGTTGCTGCAACCTGAAAGGAACAGTGGCTATGGTACTGTTACAAAGTGCTGTGGCGGACGGTGCTGTGGTTACGGTGAAGGCTCGTAGCTTGAGTGCTAGCCTTGAGTGCCAGCACAGTTGGCACTCAAGCTAGGGTTGTTGAGGCCAGGGATCCTTCGCGGATGGCACTGTAGCCAGGACACTGTGAAGGGAATCGAACTGGGAAATGTTTGTAGATGTGTGGCGAATGTGTTGTGACAGGGGGGCCTGATCAGCCTGAGTAGACAGCGCTTCGGGATTATAGTCAATAGTTCCGGTTCGCTCCCCGGTGGAGGCAGAAAAAAATGGACAGAGGTTCGTTCATCCTGATGCAAGCCTGTTCACCTAACAGTAAATAGGTACCTGAGAGACAGACAGCTGCTACAGGCTGCGTCCTCGGGGTAATAAAAAAAAAAAAAATGGAGGCCCGTTCGAGGACCGGTCCGCCAGGACGTTAAGACCCGATATCATCTCAAGATAAGGAAGATAGTAATGGATGACATACTACAGAACAGCCTGTGACTGTGAATACAGCTAGGGTACAGCTAGGACACTGTATAATACAGCTAGGGTGCAGCTAGGACACTGTATAATACAGCTAGGGTGCAGCTAGACATTGTATAAATACAGGCTAGGGTACACCTAGGGCATTGTATAATACAGCTAGGGTACAGCTAGGACACTGTATAATACAGCTAGGGTACAGCTAGGGCATTGTATAATACAGCTAGGGTACACATAGGGCATTGTTATAATAATACAGCTAGGGTACAGCTAGGGCATTGTATAATACAGCTAGGGTACAACTAGGGGCACTTGTAATAATAACCCGTAACACCGGGGCATTAGGGTAACACCCTATGGCATTGTATAATACAGGCGTAGGGTACACCTAGGGCGAATTGTAAGTAATACAGCTAGGGTTACACCTAGGGCCATTGCTATTATACAGCTAGGGTACACCTAGAGCACTGTATAATACAGCTAGGGTACACCTAGGGCATTGTATAATACAGCTAGGGTACAGCTAGGGCATTGTATAATACAGCTAGGGTACAGCTAGGGCATTGTATAATACAGCTAGGGTACAGCTAGGGCATTGTATAATACAGCTAGGGTACAGCTAGGGCATTGTATAATACAGCTAGGGTACACCTAGGGCATTGTATAATACAGCTAGGGTACACCTAGAGCACTGTATAATACAGCTAAGGGTACACCTAGGGCACTGTATGATACGCTAGGGTACAAACTAGGGCACTGTTAATGAATACAAGCTATGGTAGCACCTAGGGGCAAGCTGTGTATAATACAGCTAGGTACAGCTAGACATCTGCTATAATACAGCTATGGTACACCTAGTGGCAGCTTGTATAAGACAGCTAGGGCTACAGCCTAGGACGTTGTATAATACAGCTAGGGTACAGCTAGGGCATTGTATAATACAGCTAGGGTACACCTAGAGCACTGTATAATACAGCTAGGGTACAGCTAGGGCATTGTATAATACAGCTAGGGTACACCTAGAGCACTGTATAATACAGCTAGGGTACACCTAGCGACCTATGGTATAATAACAGCTAGGGTACACCTAGGGCACTGTAATATACCAGCTAGGGTACACCAAGGACATTGTATAATACAGCTAGGGTACACCTAGAGCACTGTATAATACAGCTAGGGTACTCCTAGGACTATGATGCAGCTAGGGTACTCCTAGGAATTGTCAATGATAAAGCTAGGGTACACCTAGGGCATTGTATGATACAGCTAGGGTACACCTAGGACACTGTATAATGCAGTCAGTGTACACTTAGAGCGCTGGTAGCAAGGGTACCGTATGATCCGGCTCACTGTTTCAGTAAATAGAGCTGAGGGCACTGTGAAGCAAAGCATGCCCAAGGTCTCCGTACCGAGGAACCGCCAACACGGTAACCTCGACCAGAACGAGTCTAGAAAAGTGCTTTTAGTGTTCATTTATTCCAGAATAGAAAGTGCAAATCCAATTTAGAGTTTCAGAAAAATATATATTGCAAAATCCAATTTTTTGACACCGTGGGCGTTTTTATTTTTTATTTCTGTTCTTGAACTCTGAAGGTAAATATTTGAGAAATAGTTCATACACACATTGACTAGCACGCACGCACGCACGCACGCATGTACACCTACGTACTTGACGTACATAAGCGAACCACACACACACACACACAACACACACACACACACACACACCAACACCACACACACACACCGAGAATCGACCGGGTAAAGAAGGATAAACTATTAAACACTGGCGGGACGCGAACAAGGGGACACAGGTGGAAACTGAGTACCCACATGAGCCACAGAGACGTTAGAAAGAACTTTTCAGTGTCACTAGTTAACAGGTGGAATGCATTAGGAAGTGATGTGGTGGAGGCTGACTCCATACACAGTTTCAAGTGTAGATATGATAGAGCCCAATAGGCTCAGGAATCGGTACACCTGTTGATTGACGGTTGAGAGGCGGGAACCAAAAGCCAGAGCTCAACCCCCGCAAACACAACTAGGTGAGTACACACACACACACACAGGGCCTCGTAGCCTGGATGGATAGCCTGCAAGACTCTTAATTCTGTGGCGGGGATCTAATTCCCGCACGAGCCAGAAACAAATGGGGTAAGTTCTTTCACCCTGAATGCCCCTGTTACCTAGCAGTAACAGGTACCTGGGAGTTAGTCAGCTGTCACGGGCTGCTTCCTGGGGTGTGTGTATGTGGTGTGGGAAAAAAATAAAAGTATGTTAGTAAAACAGTTGATTGACAGTCGAGAGGCGGGCCGAAAGAGCAAAGCTCAACCTCCGAAACACAAGTAGTGAATACAACTGGGTGAATACACTAGGTGAGTACAACTGAGAGTTGCTGGTTCAATCCCAGGGGCAAAATGAAAGTGCTGGATCAAAGATTTCTTTTCCATGATGCCTCTGTTCACCTTGCAGTGAATAGAATCCTGGGAGTTTGACAGCTGTCGCGGGGTACTCCTGGGTGTGGTGGGTGGGTGGGTGTGGGTGTGGGTGTGGGTTGGGTGTGGGTGTGGGTGTGTGATGTAGGGTGTGGTGTGTGTGTGGTGTGTGTGTGTGTGTGTGTGTTGTGTGTGTGTGTGTGTGTGGTGTGTGTACTCGCCTCAACTTGCGGGGGTTGAGTTTCTGCTGTTTGGTCCCGCCTCTCAACTGTCAATCAATTAGTGGTTTCTTTTACTCTCTCTTCCTCTATTCCTCTCTTTCCCTTTTCTCTATTTCTCTCTCCCTGTTGTCTATTCCTGAATGTATTTTTCTGAAGTTGGTAATTTTATATTTTATAAACCATTTTTTGGAGTAGTGTAGTGATTGATGCCAGTCACTTGAATGGTTGAGCCTGTGATCAGCGGCAGGTAGACTTATTGAAACCATATTCCCAAACACATAATAGCCGATGATTGTTAAAAATTTGTCATTTGGTGACCAGATTATACCTCGAGAAATCTGCTCACAATTGAAAGTAGTTACACTGGTCATTTGGTCAATATAGTTGGCGACCACTGAATGACTCTTCCGTTTTGGGACGGGAAGTATCTTCCTTCATCCATCGGGAGGTCATACTCCCAGAGGAAGGCTGAGCTGGTAGTAGCAAGTGGGAGAGGTTAGGCCAACAGGTTTGCTCAATTCTTTAACAGTTTTGGGCTAACCTTATCCGGCCCATTTTCCTAATATATTTCCAGTGAATTAGCGACTTCATCTGTTTATTAACCACTGTACCAACTTTGACACAGTGCTTGGATGAACTTGTGAAGGATGTCTTTCCTAATCAAAATCCTGTGACGGCAGCAAAATGGTCTGCTAGTGGGTGTGCCATTTCCTGACTATCACACTGTCACATTATCTCGATTCAGCGGTGGAATTGTGTTCCGAGATGAGCATCCACGCCAGGCACTGTGCAGGGACCACCAGACACTGGGTTAAACACCTGACGCAGGTTTGATTTTTGTGACAGGTTCCGGGAGACGTCTGACCAGATCAGTCTCGTCTGGGAATGTTTCTTTTGCGAGTAGAAGTGACTTGAAATGGTCCAGGAACGGACCGAAAGTCGTCGTCCCTTCAACTTCTAGTGTGTGGTCTGGTCAACATGCCTTTCTTGTTTCTTGTTCTGTCTTTCTGTACTTGTTTCTCCCTTTTCATCTCTCTTTCGTTCCTCTCTCTCTCTCTTTTATAACTACCTTCTCTATTTTTCATTCTCTCTCACTTGCTTTCTTCTCTATGTTATAACAGACTAGGTTACATTGGGAATATCCTCGCTCCTTCAAAATAAAACTACAAGCTAAGAACTGTTAGCGGAAGCCTCCCGCTGTTCTCCCTTTCTCTGTGTGTCCCGCCAGTCGCCCTTCTCTCCTGCAACAGTCAGTGGCTTAGAGCAATAAAACTAGCTCAGTCGCTCCAGCAAACTTTATCCCCATTTCTCACCTCCGTGTGGGTGAAATATATGTTGCGGTGATGTGTGGCCGCCAGGTCTCTCTCCTCGGCGGGAGGGTGAGGGGTTATGTAGCTTTGTGAAGAGGCGGCGGGATGGTAAGGTGGAAGGAGAGGAGGGGAAGGTGAAGTATCTGAGAACTGGAGGATTGATTGGCGAGGATTAAGCCACCCCAAGAGGTGGCACGGGGCATCAATAGCCCCGTAAGTGGTTCTTTTTTGGCGGAATGTGATGTTTGCTCGTAAAGACTGGAGGACACAACAAAAGTGGTTTTATGGTGAAAGAGGAGGAAGCGGTTCTCGTCTCACACCTCTCCCGTTCACCCTACCTCCTTCTTATCACCATAAAACCACTTTGGTTGTGTCTCCAGTCGTTAACGACCAAAGATCACATTCACGCCAAAAAAGGAACCACTTACGGGCGAATTGATGCCCCCGTCGCACCTCTTGGGGCTTGCTTAATCCTCGCCAATACAAATCCTCAGTTCTCAGAACTTCACCTTCCCTCCTCTTCTTCCACCTTACCAGCCCGCCGCCTCTTCACAAAGCTACATAACCCCTCACCCTCCCGCCGAGGGAGAGACCTGGCGGCCACACATCACCGCAACATATATTTCACCCACACGAGGTGAGAAATGGGGATAAAGAAGTTTGCTGGAGGCGCACTGAGCTAGTTTTAGTGCTCTAAGCCACGGACTGTTGCAGGGGACGAGAAGGGCGACTGGCGGGACACACAGAGAAAGGGAGAACAGCGGGAGGGGGGGGGAGGGCTTCCGCTAACAAGTTGACTGTAGCTGTGTAGTTTTATTTTGAAGGAGCGAGGATATTCCCAATGTATAACCTAGTCTGTTATAACATAGAGAAAGAAAGCAAGTGAGAGAGAATGAAAAATAGAAAGGTAGTTATAAAAGAGAGAGAGAGAGGAACGAAGAAGAGATGAAAAGGGAGAAAACAAGTACAGAAAGAAACCAGAACAAGCAACAAAGAAAGGCAAATGTTGACCAGACCCACACATAGAAGTTGAAGGGACCGACGACGTTTGCGGGGTCCGTCCTGGGACCATTCTCAAGTCACTTCTACTCGCAAAAGAACATTCCCAGACGAAGAACTGATCTGGTCAACGTCTCCCGGGAAACCCCTGTCACAAAAATCAAACCTGCGTCAGGCTGTTTAACCCAGTGTCTGGTGGTCCCTGCACAGTGCCTGGCGTGGATACTCATCTCGGAACACAATTCCACCGCTGAATCGAGATAATGTGACAGTGTGAACCGATAGTCAGGAAATGGCACACCCACTAGCAGACCATTTTGCTGCCGTCACAGGATTTTGATTAGGAAAGACATCCTATCACAAGTTTCATCCAAGCACTGTGTCAAAGTTGTGTACAGTGGTTAATAAACAGAATGAAG
>WNGS01162917.1:647077-664618 GCA_020271785.1 Procambarus virginalis | reverse complement strand
ATGGGAGCTGATCAGCCGGATGAGACCATCGCTAATTCACTGGAAATATATTAGGAAAATGGGCCGGATAAGGTTAGCCCAAAACTGTTAAGAATTGAGCAAACCTGTTGGCCTAACCTCTCCCACTTGCTACTACCAGCTCAGCCTTCCTCTGGGAGTATGACCTCCCGATGGATGAAGGAAGATACTTCCCGTCCAAAACGGAAGAGTCATTCAGTGGTCGCCAACTATATTGACCAAATGACCAGTGTAACTACTTTCAATTGTGAGCAGATTTCTCGAGGTAATAATCTGTCAACAAATGACAAAATTTTTAACAATCATCGGCTATTATGTGTTTGGGAATATGGTTTCAATAAGTCTACCTGCCGCTGATCACAGGCTCAACCATTCAAGTGACTGGCATCAATCACTACACTACTCCAAGAAAAATGGTTTATAAAATATAAAATTACCAACTTCAGAAAAATACATTCAGGAATAGACAACAGGGAGAGAGAAATAGAGAAAAGGGAAAGAGAGGAATAGAGGAAGAGAGAGTAAAAGAAACCACTAATTGATTGACAGTTGAGAGGCGGGACCAAACAGCAGAAACTCAACCCCCGCAAGTGAGGCGAGTACACACACACACACACACACACACACACACACACACACACACACACACACACACACACACCACACACCACACACCCACACCCACACCCACACCCACACCCACCCACCCACCCACCCACCCAGGATGTACCCCGCGACAGCTGTCAAACTCCCAGGATTCTATTCACTGCAAGGTGAACAGAGGCATCATGGAAAAGAAATCTTTGATCCAGCACTTTCATTTTGCCCCTGGGATTGAACCAGCAACTCTCAGTTGTACTCACCTAGTGTATTCACCCAGTTGTATTCACCTACTTGTGTTTGCGGAGGTTGAGCTTTGCTCTTTCGGCCCGCCTCTCGACTGTCAATCAACTGTTTTACTAACTACTTTTATTTTTTTCCCACACCACATACACACACCCCAGGAAGCAGCCCGTGACAGCTGACTAACTCCCAGGTACCTGTTTACTGCTAGGTAACAGGGGCATTCAGGGTGAAAGAAACTTACCCATTTGTTTCTGGCTCGTGCGGGATTCGAACCCGCGCCACAGAATTAAGAGTCTTGCAGGCTATCCATCCAGGCTACGAGGCCCTGTGTGTGTGTGTGTGTACTCACCTAGTTGTGTTTGCGGGGGTTGAGCTCTGGCTCTTTGGTCCCGCCTCTCAACCGTCAATCAACAGGTGTACAGATTCCTGAGCCTATTGGGCTCTATCATATCTACACTTGAAACTGTGTATGGAGTCAGCCTCCACCACATCACTTCCTAATGCATTCCACCTGTTAACTAGTGACACTGAAAAAGTTCTTTCTAACGTCTCTGTGGCTCATGTGGGTACTCAGTTTCCACCTGTGTCCCCTTGTTCGCGTCCCGCCAGTGTTGAATAGTTTATCCTTCTTTACCCGGTCGATTCTCGTGTGTGTGTGTGTGTGTGTGTGTGTGTGTGTGTGTGTGTGTGTGTGTGTGGTCGCTTATGTACGTCAGTACGTAGGTGTACATGCGTGCGTGCGTGCGTGCGTGCTAGTCAATGTGTGTCAATGAACTATTTCTCAAATTATTTACCTTCAGAGTTCAAGAACAGAAATAAAAAATAAGTAAAAAACGCCCACGGTGTCAAAAAATTGGATTTTGCAATATATATTTTTCTGAAACTCTAAATTGGATTTGCACTTTCTATTCTGGAATAAATTGAACACTAAAAGCACTTTTCTAGACTCGTTCTGGTCGAGGTTACCGTGTTGGCGGTTCCTCGAGTACTGGGAGACCTTGGGCATGCTTTGCTTCACAGTGCCTCAGCTCTATTACTGATAACAGTGAGCCGGATCATACGGTACCCTAGCTACAGCGCTCTAAGTGTACCCTGACTGCATTATACAATGTCCTAGGTGTACCCTAGCTGTATCATACAGTGCCCTAGGTGTACCCTAGCTGTATCATACAATGTCCTAGGAGTACCCTAGCTGCATCATACAGCTAGGGTACTCCTAGGACATTGTATCATACAGTGCCCTAGGTGTACCCTAGCTGTATTATACAATGTCCTAGCTGTACCCTAGCTGTATTATACAGTGCCCTAGGTGTACCCTAGCTGTATTATACAATGTCCTAGGTGTACCCTAGCTGTATTATACAGTGCCCTAGGTGTACCCTAGCTGTATCATACAGTGCCCTAGGTGTACCCTAGCTGTATTATACAGTGCTCTAGGTGTACCCTAGCTGTATTATACAATGCCCTAGGTGTACCCTAGCTGTATTATACAATGTCCTAGCTGTACCCTAGCTGTATTATACAATGCCCTAGGTGTACCCTAGCTGTATTATACAATGTCCTAGCTGTACCCTAGCTGTATTATACAGTGCCCTAGGTGTACCCTAGCTGTATCATACAGTGCCCTAGGTGTACCCTAGCTGTATCATACAGTGCCCTAGGTGTACCCTAGCTGTATTATACAGTGCTCTAGGTGTACCCTAGCTGTATTATACAATGCCCTAGGTGTACCCTAGCTGTATTATACAATGTCCTAGCTGCACCCTAGCTGTATTATACAATGCCCTAGGTGTACCCTAGCTGTATTATACAATGTCCTAGGTGTACCCTAGCTGTATTATACAGTGCCCTAGGTGTACCCTAGCTGTATTATACAATGCCCTAGGTGTACCCTAGCTGTATTATACAATGCCCTAGGTGTACCCTAGCTGTATTATACAATGCCCTAGGTGTACCCTAGCTGTATTATACAATGCCCTAGGTGTACCCTAGCTGTATTATACAATGCCCTAGGTGTACCCTAGCTGTATTATACAATGCCCTAGGTGTACCCTAGCTGTATTATACAATGCCCTAGGTGTACCCTAGCTGTATTATACAATGCCCTAGGTGTACCCTAGCTGTATTATACAATGCCCTAGGTGTACCCTAGCTGTATTATACAATGTCCTAGCTGTACCCTAGCTGTATTATACAGTGTCCTAGGTGTACCCTAGCTGTATTATACAATGCCCTAGGTGTACCCTAGCTGTATTATACAATGTCCTAGCTGCACCCTAGCTGTATTATACAGTGTCCTAGCTGCACCCTAGCTGTATTATACAGTGTCCTAGCTGCACCCTAGCTGCATCACAGTCACAGCTGTTCTGTAGTATTGTCATCATTACTATCTTCCTTATCTTGAGATGATATCGGGGCTTAACGTCCTGGCGGCCCGGTCCTCGACCGGGCCTCCATTTTTATTACCCCGAGGAAGCAGCCCGTAGCAGCTGTCTCTCAGGTACCTATTTACTGTTAGGTGAACAGGTGCATCAGGG
This sequence comes from Procambarus virginalis, assembly GCA_020271785.1. NCBI lineage: Eukaryota > Metazoa > Arthropoda > Malacostraca > Decapoda > Cambaridae > Procambarus > Procambarus virginalis. The sequence continues at coordinate 661,217 of WNGS01162917.1, read as the reverse complement.
TGAAAGAACCTCTGTCCATTTGTTTCTGCCTCCACCGGGGAGCGAACCCGGAACCTTATGACTATGAATCCCGAGCGCTGTCTACTCAGCTGTCAGGCCCCCCTGTCACAACACATTCGCCACACATCTACAAACATTTCCCAGTTCGATTCCCTTCACAGTGTCCTGGCTACAGTGCCATCCGCGAAGGATCCCTGGCCTCAACAACCCTAGCTTGAGTGCCAACTGTGCTGGCACTCAAGCTAGCACTCAAGCTACGAGCCTTCACCGTAACCACAGCACCGTCCGCCACAGCACTTTGTAACAGTACCATAGCCACTGTTCCTTTCATTGCAGCAACGGCAAAGAACGAGCATATAATACTCTATTTTTTTCGTTTAAGCTCATCAGACATCAGACTCCGTCACCCCCACCACCGCCGGCCCCAAACTACAAGTCCTTATGAAGTTTGTGACTGGTGGTCACTATACAAGGAGACACAAGGAGCCAGCTAGTCTCCTTATGTGACAAGGAGACTACCTGGATGACTGCACACTTGGATCCAATTACCATCTATCACACAGCTCCTGGAGTATGCAGCTCCAGCCTGGAGTCCATACCTAGTTAAACACAAGACAAAGTTAGAGAAGATTCAGCGGTATGCCACCAGGCTCGTCCCGGAACTTAGAGGATTGAGCTACGAGGAAAGGCTAAAGGAGCTGAACCTCACATCCCTGGAAAACAGAAGAGTAAGGGGAGAAATGATAACCACCTACAAAATTCTCAGGGGAATTGACAGGGTGGACAAAGACAAACTCTTCAGGACGGGTGGGACACGAACAAGGAGACACAGGTGGAAACTTAGTACCCAGATGAGCCATAGAGACGTTAGAATTTTTTCAGTGTCAGAGTAGTTAATAAATGGAATGCACTAGGAAGTGATGTGGTGGAGGCTGACTCCATACACAGCTTCAAATGTAGATATGATAGAGCCCAATAGGCTCAGGAATCTGTACACCAGTTGACAGTTGAGAGGCGGGACCAAAGAGCCAAAGCTCAAGCCTGCAAGCACAATTAGGTAAGTACAGACAGACATTAGGCTGGTCGGGTTAGAGCCCTGAAAGTCTCGCTACGGTGAGAGAAGCTCGAGCAATATTCTACATCAGTAAACAAGAATGAACTCCTGTGAATCTGAATCGCTGAATGTATTTATTGATGTACCAATTTTCCAAACTTCTCTAGATACCTTGATTATGAAACGCCTTAATCTGGATATAATTTATTTATTCCTCACGATGAACCTGTATTGTAGGTATATTTCATAGCTCAAAAAATTATTGGAATAAATCTTTAATCACATACATACTCAAGGAGAAGCAGCTGAATGTCATTCAAACAATATGAGACACTAAATACGTAATACAGACTTTTTAGAGATAATTGCAATGATTCTGTTAATTTACGATCTTCCCATCAAACACTCATCTCTGTTTATTGCCTTGTGGGATCTCTCTCCTACTTTGTTAACTGGACCAAGATCAGGAGCTTTTAATCATGATTTTTCCTTCAGTTAAATCTCTTGGGCAATTCACCAAAGTATTATCAGCAATAGCATCTTAGGTGCTATTGCTGGATGGAAGCTGTTGTCCCCCTTTAATTGTCTTCCTTCACGATAATCTAAATATTTAATTAACCCTTCTCCAAGTAAACTGAAATGAAGAAAAGGACCCTCCTACCAACTGACGCCCACTACAACTAACTATCTCCATGTATCTCTGTAAGGAAATATGAAATATCTATCCTTCCCACCATTAAGCACAACTTCCTTAAGTCATAAATGTGCACAATCATCAAATTCTGAGACCAGCATCCGGGCTCATGCTAAAAATGTGTCAAAACTTCTTGCTGTCTTTTTCTCCTCCTTTGTTTCACTCGGACGACTCCATGTCTCCCTCTGCTTACAAAGCAACTTCTTCGGCACTTTCTTTTGTTCCAACTTTCACTTGGTTGACTTCAGCATTTCTGACTCTCCGGTTTCTACACTGATAAATCTTATGCTGAGCTCCTTTATCTCATTTTTCGAAGTCCTTCGAGCGTAACACACCAATAATGTGTATGACCAACCCTATGTAATTACCTGCGTGTAGCTCTCTCCTGGGCAGTGGCAATGCAGTTAGAACACTATAGTTAAGTCTAATAGTCTAAATAGGCTTCTGTCCCCGACTGTGGGAAACCAATTACTTATTTTATATTTGTGTTGAGAGGTGGAGCTTGTGGGAGGGGGAAGGGGTGGATATGTCGGTTATGAACATAGTTACATCATGAAATATATATAACTCAATCCAGCTCTATTCTTTAACATATAGTATTAGCACATTATAAGTAGTTCAAATGCAAAAAGACCTGAATTATCCTTTGTTTCAAAAGAAACGCTCATGTTGTATTTTGGAATCTATGCAATGAAGCTAACAGGACTATGAACAATTGTACTACATAAATTATACCATAACCCGCTTACATTATCTCAGTTTAAGATCCTAAGATAAAAAATTGGAACTCGATATACGCCTAACTATGAATACACTCTGGCTGCCTGTCCCCCGACACAATACACTATATGTTGCGTCCCGAGACATAACACTGTACATAAATCATACCAAGTTATAACATAGTAAATGAAACACTTTCAACATACCAAGGTAAACACAGGACGTGTAACACAACGCACTGTAACTTGCCTCAACACTGCACCAGTATCAACCGAGGTTCCGCCAACTTTCTCCAAGTGTTCCCCCGAAAATGTTTCGCAATTAGAAAATATCTCCCACTCATTTCCTCCTCCTCAACTCGCCCCATCCTCTTTACACTCCCCCTCCCTCCCCCTCTTTGCCTCCTTTTCCTCCTCTCTTCCCTTCCTCTCAACCTCTTCCCTTCCATCCCCCTCCCATATCCCTACCCTCTTTCCTCTACCCTCCAAAATTGAACCGATAGGCCCTTCCATTGATTTAAAAAAAAATCGTGAAAGTGCGCGGGTAAAAGGCGGGAATCATTTCAACACTATGGACAATACATTGCCAGTTTCATTACCGACCTCTTGCAACCCGCACAGGGGGTTCGGGGTACAGGTAATATTGCGTATAGCATTTAACGTAGGCCTACTCCAGCCAGGCTTTCTCCGCCCCATACACTACACCATTTACACTGCAAATTTTGGTGAGGCCCCAAGTGTTTTCCTTCACCTTTGGGCAGACAGGCATTCTCTTATATATATATATATATATATATATATATATATATATATATATATATATATATATATATATATATCTAGAGTAGTACAGTATTATGGTGGAGCTCACTAGACTACCGCGGCAGATGTTAACATAATGGAGACATGAAGACACAAGACGGCGTGTGAGGACACAACACACGCTGACTGCCTCTTCCCCCGACGCTGCTCCCACTAATAACACGTCAGCCAGCTGCAATAACATCCTCTTGATGCAGATTAATCTCGTGACGCTCCACAGTTGCAGCTTCTGTGACCCGCTCCTCCCGGCGTGGCATTGATGACCAGCGCCTCGTATCTCAGGCTGCGACTCGTATCTCAGGCTGCGCCTCGTATCTCAGGCTGCGCCTCGTATCTCAGGCTGCGCCTCGTATCTCAGGCTGCGCCTCGTATCTCAGGCTGCGCCTCGTATCTCAGGCTGCGCCTCGTATCTCAAGCTGCGCCTCGTATCTCAGGATGCGCCTTGGATCTCAGGCTGCGCCTCGTATCTCAGGCTGCGCCTCGTATCTCAGGCTGCGACTCGTATCTCAGGCTGCGCCTCGTATCTCAGGCTGCGCCTCGCATCTCAGGCTGCGCCTCGTATCTCAAGCTGCGCCTCGTATCTCAGGATGCGCCTTGGATCTCAGGCTGCGCCTCGTATCTCAGGCTGCGCCTCGTATCTCAGGCTGCGCCTCGTATCTCAGGCTGCGCCTCGTATCTCAGGCTGCGCCTCGTATCTCAGGCTGCGCCTCGTATCTCAGGCTGCGCCTCGTATCTCAGGCTGCGATTTGGAAGCGTTTCCAAAGACACTTGTTTGAATTATTTGGTTCCATTGGTTTAATTACAAAAACATGTGAAACTTAAAGGGTTTAAGGTTTGGCACTTGCCCACCCTAATCTCACTTGCCCACCCCCTAATCTCACTTGCCCACCCCCTAATCTCACTTGCCCCACCCCCTAATCTCACTTGCCCCACCCCCTAATCTCACTTGCCCACCCCCTAATCTCACTTGCCCACCCCCTAATCTCACTTGCCCACCCCCTAATCTCACTTGCCCACCCCCTAAGCTCACTTGCCCACCCCCTAATCTCACTTGCCCACCCCCTAATCTCACTTGCCCACCCCCTAAGCTCACTTCCCCACCCCCTAATCTCACTTGCCCACCCCCTAATCTCACTTGCCCACCCCCTAATCTCACTTGCCCACCCCCTAATCTCACTTGCCCACCCCCTAATCTCACTTGCCCACCCCCTAATCTCACTTGCCCACCCCCTAATCTCACTTGCCCACCCCCTAATCTCACTTGCCCACCCCCTAATCTCACTTGCCCACCCCCTAATCTCACTTGCCCACCCCCTAATCTCACTTGCCCACCCCCTAATCTCACTTGCCCACCCCCTAATCTCACTTGCCCACCCCCTAATCTCACTTGCCCACCCCCTAATCTCACTTGCCCACCCCCTAATCTCACTTGCCCACCCCCTAATCTCACTTGCCCACCCCCTAATCTCGCTTGCTCACCCCCTAATCTCGCTTGCCCACCCCTAAATTACACTCAGCTTCTCCATGACGCTGGGCACTAGTGATAACTTTAACTTAGTATTGACCATTATGAGTCCTGCTGTGTGCTGTCCGACGGTTTGCATCCATTCACTCCGAATGTGGATTGTCCAATAACAGCGGAGTTTGAAATTAAATAAGATTAGATTATTTGTTTTGTATATAATTACTATTTGTTTTTATTTAATTTACAATGACATGGAAATTAAATATCGGGATACGAAGCCGTAATATATTCAATTAAAAGAATTTTATTTATAGCGAAACACTAAATAATAATTTGTAATGTTCTATTGCGATTCAAATTATTTAAAAAAATTGAATATGCATTGATATATGCCTGAATATTGCAATATCAGTTGCTGCCAAAAATTGTCAAGCGAGAAAATACACCAAAAAGATAGCCAGTGTACGAGACAAACATCATGTGATATAATGTGGAGGGACTCCTCGGTTGGGAACTATTAACGTGGGTTGATTACTGACATAATCCATTGAGCGTAACAGGTCATAAAGGCTCATCACAGGTTCCCACACTCTGTACAACTCCACAAAATAAAGCCGTAAACGTTTATGATCATCTGTTTATCTTTCGTCATCTGTGTAAAACTGAGCAAAAAGTTTCAAACTCATTCGCTGAAGGATCATTGGAGCGGTTGAGACGCAGCTGCCTCGTAGTGAGGGTAATGTGTGCTATAAGGGTGTGTGGGCCATCCCTCCAGCTCCCTGGAGAACACTTGCGAGGCTTTCACCACCATGTGGCCGACCCGCAAATGTCTTCCTGGTCAACATTAACCTCAATAGTCTTACATTTGAAACTCAGATGAGCTCATCTTATCAGCCTAACCACGCAGCATCACTACTTGAAAATCTCCATCGGGAAAGCTCGCCAGGTCGGGACTCACACCAACCTCCGGGGATTCCTCTGAGCATCACTACACAATCTGAATCTACACATTACTCTATCATCACCGTATTATGAATCTTTCCATATAATTTGTCATTATATTCCAAGAACACCAGGACATAACCCCATACAAAATTACCATGAACACTTCCACATAACCTTATCATCACCATCCCATGAACACTTGTACATAACCTTATTATCACCATCCCATGAACACTTGTACATAACTTTATTATCACCATCCCATGAACACTTGTACATAACCTTATTATCACCATCCCATGAACACTTGTACATAACCTTATTATCACCATCCCATGAACACTTGTACATAACCTTATCATCACCATCCCATGAACACTTGTACATAACCTTATCATCACCATACCATGAACACTTGTACATAACCTTATCATCACCATCCCATGAACACTTGTACATAACCTTATTATCACCATCCCATGAACACTTGTACATAACCTTATTATCACCATACCATGAACACTTCCACATAACCTTATCATCACCATCCCATAAACACTTCCACGTAACGGAAAGGTTGGTGATTCTTGAGAGATATAAGAATTTTGCACCAAGACTGTAATCTTTTGTTGAATTATCTGCAGGTCTCTTGCAAATTGTCTATACAGTATACCTGGGTCATAAAAGTATTTGTGTGTACGTTTGGTACCATACTACATGTGTAAAGGAGGAAATGTATATGTTTATCTCTCAGAATGTTCGGTAATATGTTTATTGTTTGTGATGTGTGTATATGTATGTATTAACACGATGTACTGACCGGGGTGAGAATAGCTTGAGCTACCTCATCCCTTTGTGTGTATTTTACCTCAGTAACTTGTTTCAATTTCCACATAACCACCATTGGGCTTGGTGCTGTTGTGTGTAGTTGCAGAAAATTCTACCTCCACACAATGAACACCTCCACATAACCATATCATCACCCCTTTGATGACCTCACGTGCATAACTCTTCCACCTAACCGTCCCTACCACACTCTGGCCCCACCACCTGCACTTAGGCAGAACCTGACTTCCACCATATCCACTTTCAGGAGATTATCCGGGAGATGAACCGCGTGGGATTGATGGTGGACGTGGCTCACGCCTCGGCCAGGACGGCGCGGGACGTGGTGGCCTCCTCCCGCGCGCCCGTCATATTCTCTCACTCAGCAGCCCGCGCCCTCTGTGACATTGAGAGGAACGTCCCCGACGACATCCTCAGCTCCCTGGTGAGTACTGGCTGCCCGGTGTTCCCAGCGTCGTCACCTGTGTCTTGGTAACCTTTCCTGCTTCTTTCTTTCCTTGTTTAGGCCTTATAAAGTCAGGAGTGCGTTATAAAGTTATGGAGTTCATCGTTGTAAAGCCACTAGCAATAGCGTTTCGGGCAGGTCTTTAATCCAAATTTTTGCGCAGACTACGACCCGCCAAATCGGTAAACAACCAGCCACCTATTCACTGCTGGGGAAACAGGGGCCTACAGTTAAGGACTGGCGCCTAGTCAATCCTCCCTGGCCAGGAGACGAACCCAGGCCAAACTGCCAAAGAGGGGGTGGGGGGGGGGGAGAGTTTTACCACTGTGCCGCGGGGACTTAAGGGGATACTGTAAAGTTATCCTCTCCATGTACATAACCTGTGAGTTGCTTCCAATGAAAATATTCTAACCTTTCTTGTCAGCGCCTTTTGTATTGGTGCTGAACTTGTTTGTGTTACTCTGGGCATCGATAACTTTATCCTTGTAACAATCGCCTTCGAGGGCAGTAAAAGGGTTATCATACTCGAATGCTGCACATTTCTTATCACTTTTCCTTGTCTTAATCCTGAATTTCTTCTTGTTTTTGCTCCACTTCTCATCTCCCATCTTTCCCATCTGCAGGTGATTTTGAAGTTTAATATTTTCCTCCTTGAAGCTGCGCTTGCTTCTTCACCAATTCTAGTTTTATATTCAACTCAAGTTCGAATTTCTCGAGGTATCTTGCAGAGTAAATGTTCCAGAAGGGGATAGTCAAAGCACAGACACGGACGAGAATGATTTGAATTCAGACTGTGTGAGCAGAAGTGAGCTTGGCGCATTTACCTTGAGTCGACATGAAGAGATTTGAATTGACAGCAACCGACGTCATCTTTCCGTTTTCTACTGCAGGCGGTGAACGAGGGCATCGTGATGGTCAGTTTCTACAATGACTTCCTGACATGCGGCGAGGCGGCTTCTATTAAGGACGTAATAGGTACGTATATTCCCCTATAACACTCAGAGGGTTTAGGGCTGGGACCTTATGCGTGGCGGCCATGATTATGTGATCAACTTGTGTGGAAGTTTTAGGTATATGTTAATTTATTTTATGAAAAGTGAGTAAAGCAAAGCTTTTTCTTAAAATTAAAACGACTTTCAAGAGATTTTTAAATCTTTGTCAAGTGACTTCAGGCCAGTTAAAAAATAAATAGAATAAACATGAGCAGGTGATGAGTCACAATAACGTGGCTAAAGCATGTTGACCAGACCACACACTAGAAGGTGGAGGGACGACGACGCTTCGGTCCGTCCTGGACCACTTCGACTTCGACTTGAGAATGGTCCAGGACGGACGGAAGCGTCGTCGTCCCTTCACCTTCTAGTGTGTGGTCTGGTCAAGAATAAACATGATTTTTTACAACCATGCTACATAAATGTTTACGATTATTGCAAATGTATAAAACTGATTACAACCTCATTATCTGGAGTGGTCAAGATTTTATTGGGCATTTCACAAAGAGCAGCTAAGTAGATAATCTATGACCTGTTTGTGTAAAAAGCCAAATTTTCGAAGTATCATATTTATATATATATTGCTTCCGTGGTATAATAAGGCCAGTAAACATAACATAATTCGCATGTAAACATTACAGTAACAGAGCATGTGTCAGCCGGCTCATATATATTTCATGCACATCACTTAGATGATAAATGGTGCTGGAAAACTTCATATTCAGCAGTATTGTGTTAGCTAGTGCAAGCATGTATCATGCAAGAACGTGACGTGCTTGCATGCGTGGCTACTGTTGCAGGTTCCCCCATTTGCAACTCATTAGCAAATGGACTCTAGTATCATCCCTGAGCAGCCCGTCCGCTCGAGTTGTCACAACGGTCAGAAAATGATGTATTAAATTGCCCGAACTTACCCTAACCTAACCAGTGGATACTTGAAAAAAGTGAATGTTTGTGAACCGCTATGATTAACGGTACATCAGATTCCGTTGGAGAGTTTGACATCAAATTGTGATGGGCAGGTTGCCTTGAGACCCTAACTCAGTGTCCCCAGAGATGGTGAGCAGTCGCATGAAGCAGTGCCTGGGCCTCGTCTCACCAACCAAACGCTCTCTTGGGTCATCTCTAGTGGCCGGCCACCACTTGTAATTGAGGAACTAGAGCGCCGTCATCCAGTGCCCACTGTAAAATTCACTAATCTCATCTGTGGTGAACTCTGCGTCGTCATCGAGTACATATGGGAGGCTAGGATTCTCCACAACTCTCAAGAGCTTACTGCGGCACTCAGTTTTGGCTCTATGCCAGCAGTGACACACACCACGGGCTTCAGCAACTACTCTGGAAACAAGATTTACTGTCTGGAAATTAACACACTACTTCCAGAGCGAATCTAACTGCTTCACGACGTATGCTATAATTAACTCTGATCCTAACCTCACCCACACTCTTGTGACCCGCAGTAAGTATCATGTATCAACATATATCATGTAGTAACGACGAAGAACAGAAATAATAAGATACGTAAACACAGCAAAATAAAATTACACATTTTAAAAATAAAATAACAACCATAAGTTACTCAGATCCTCTATCTCAAAGTGAGGAAACTCCCAGGAGCTCCTCTTGGATCGAAGGCAAACGACGATATCCCTGGTAAAAAAAAAATCGTTGATGATGGATGAGAGGATTGAAGACATTGATGCTCAAGATACACTCTATACCTCATCACCAACTGCTTGTCCCTCCCCAGGGTGACCTACTTTCTTAGATGTTCACCGTCTTATAATAGTCTTAAGCTAGAGGATTACAACAGCTTACTGAAATCACTGTTAGAAAAAGGCCCTTAACCTTTCAATCAGTAACTCAAAGTGGAAACAAGCCTCCCCTCTTGTCAGACTCGGGGCATTCTGTTCATACAGCAACGCAGATTGCTGAACCAGCATTCCTATCCTCTTCGGCAGCATCTGAAAACCTGGTGAAGGAAATCCTACCGAATTACCTAAGCCAACAAGAAGGGTACACGCTCAGTTTTATACATTTCACAATTAAGTGGGTCTCTCGTAGGTCCAGCACTCCAATCATCATCTATACAATACAATGACTACACGTGCATCTAAAGCAACACAAGCCATCCATCTGGGATGGCCCCATTGTAGACCAAGCAGCTACAATGTACCTAGATACTGCAACAACACGACACTGCTCAACTTAGAGCTGTAGCAACTCCTTATGCAGGTGACTTCATTTTAGTAACCTAAGTGTCAGCAACTGGCACACGTCTCACACTGCAGATCCTTTGAATTGCTGCGGCCCTCCGCCTTGTTGCCCCAATCTGCAGCAAATATTTGTGTTTGGAGCGAAGAAGTGGCTGAGAGGTATGGCCAACATGACCTGCTATGCTAAAGCACAAGGGAATAGCCCCCGAAAGATAGTGAAGTCAGTGATATCATTAAGAGGAGCCTTACCACAGCAGATTGTCCAGCAGAGAGAGAGGCCCGTTACCTGTTGCTCATCAAGATGTGACTTCAGTGAACACCTGGAAGAATGGTAGGCAGTTAGTGGGGGAATACACGTACATTTCATCCTTGGTTAACACCTACAATGACTTTAGTGTTTGCACATCCGGGTGGTGCTGCCACCCAAAGTGAACCAGCTAAGTCTCGTAAATACAGAGATCACCATTACAATTTTGCCCCCCATTACCTCGAAGACACATGGTGTCTGCGATAAAATTGCCACCTGTTTTTTAAAGGATCTGGGTTCTAAGCTAATCGAAACAACAATAGACCCAATAGTCGCCAGCTTTCTTTTCGGTAGTAGGCCCAAGAGAAACAAGCGAGAAACAACAATTCAATAAATTCAATTTTAATAATAAGAGGATAGACTGGGAGAAAATAAACAGGGAACTTACAAACATTCAATAGGAAAATGTTCTAAGAAATAAAAATCCTACACAAGGAATAGAAAAACTGACTTCTGAAGCATATGAAGTCTGTCTGAAACATGTTCCTTTGAGGAAAGCCAGAAAGAGGTCAAATGTAGAAAGAGAACGCAGACGACTTTACAAAAGAAGAAAGAAATTAACGGAAATGCTTAAGCAGACATGACTCCATACAAAGAAGAAATAATTGAAACAGGGAGATTGCAGAAATCGAACAGACTGAAGCATTCCTATTAGACTGAAGAAAGGCAACTAGAACAGAAAGCAATTCAAGAAATAAAGAAAAACCCAAAATATTTCTTCACATATGCTAAATTAAAAGCGAAAACCACTGCCAGTATTGGACCTATTCGTATTAGCGAAGGTTCATACACTGAGGATGACAAAGAAATTGGTGAAATCCTAAAAAAGCAGTATGAGGACATGTTTAGCACTCCGATACACAGCATGAAAGTGGAAGATTCGGACAATTTCTTTATGAATGATACTCAAACACCTGTAAATATAACTGATATCAACACGAGCGTGGCAGATTTTGAAAGAGAAATTGACAATATGGCTATGCACTCAGTCCCGGGTCCTGACTCGTGGAATTCAATATTTATAAAGAAATGCAAAGTGCCAGTAGCACAGGCACTCAGTATAGTGTGGAGGAAGAGCTTGGACACGGGGGAAATACCAGATGCGCTTAAAGCAGCAGACATTGCCCCTCTACACAAGGGTGGTAGCAAAGCATTGATAAAGAATTATAGACCAGTTGCACTAACGTCCCACATAATAAAAGTATTTGAGAGAGTGATCAGGAGTCGGGTCACTAGATTCATGGAAACCAATGACCTCCACAATCCAGGCCAACATGGATTTAGAGCAGGAAGATCATGCCTCTCACAGCTACTTGACCACTATGACAAAATCACTGAGGCATTAGAGGAAAAAACATAATGCAGATGTCGTGTACATAGATTTTGCAAAGGCATTCGACAAATGTGACCATGGAGTGATTGCACACAAAATGAGGTCAATGGGTATAACTGGTAAAGTAGGACCCTGGATACTCATTTTCCTGTCGAACAGAACACAAAGAGTAACAGTCAATCAAGTAAAATAGTCCGAGCGCAGTTAAAAGCTCTGTACCTCAAGGTACAGTCCTTGCACCACTGCTGTTCCTTATTCTCATATCAGATATAGACAAAAACACAAGTCACAGCTTCGTGTCATCCTTTGCAGATGATACAAAAATCAGCATGAAAATTACCTCTGCTGAAGACATTGATAAACTGCAAACAGATATTAACAAAGTTTTCGACTGGGCAGCAGAAAATGACATGTTTAATGGTGATAAATTCCAGGTACTCAGATACGGCAAAAATGAGGATCTTAAACGTAATACAGGGTACAAAACACAATCGAATCTGCCCATAGTAGGAAAACAGCATGTCAAGGATTTGGGAATAATGATGTCCGACGACCTAACGTTTAGGGAGCATAACCAAGCAAGTATTGCGTCAGCCAGAAAAATGATAGGATGGATTACGAGAACCTTCAAGTCCAGAGATCCCATCACAATTATTGTGCTCTTCAAATCACTTGTGTTGTCCCGTCTTGAATACTGCTCAGTACTCACTTCCCCCTTCAGAGCAGGAGAGATTGCTGAAATAGAGGAATACAGAGAACATATACGGCACGCATAGACTAGATAAAGCACCTAAATTATTGGGATCGTCTCAAAGCTCTCCAAATGTACTCACTAGAAAGGAGAAGAGAGAGATATCAAATAATATACACATGGAAAATACTGGAGAGACAGGTCCCAAATCTGTGCAGTAAAATAACAACGTACTGGAGTGAACGACATGGAAGAAAATGCAGAATAGAATCAGTGAAGAGCAGAGGTGCCATAGGCACAATCAGAGAACACTGTATGAACATCAGAGGTCCACGGTTGTTCAACGTCCTACCAGCGAGCATCAGAAATATTGCAGGAACAACCGTGGACATCTTCAAGAGGAAACTAGATTGTTTCCTTCAAGGAGTGCCGGACCAACCTTTCTGTGGTGGGTATGTGGGCCTGCGGGCCGCTCCAAGCAACAGCCTGGTGGACCAAACTCTCACAAGTCAAGTCTGGCCTCGGGCCGGGCTTGGGGAATAGAAGAACTCCCAGAACCCCATCAATCAGGTATCCAGCGCCTCAGTATGGCAATACAGAGGAGAAATGCAAAATGCATTCGTGGCTCCTGCTCGCCATCTGAAGAGTTGGAGGAACTCGACAGTCTGTGACAGTCTTTATACTTTGTATGTATTCAATGTTGTAACCCATTTTGTGTAATGAAAGTTGCAAATAAAATAATTGCAAACACTGCATTTAGGGGCGGTAGACGTCATGTGTGATCTCAGCTGGGAGCACCACAAGGCTCCCCCGGGTGCCTTGGGTGCTCCCACAAGGCACCCGGGGGTACCCCCCAAGGCACCCGGGGGTACCCCCACAAGGCACCGGGGGTATCCCCACAAGGCACCCGGGGGCTCCCACAAGGCACCCGGGGGGTACCCCCACAAGGCACCCGGGGTACCCCGCAAGGCACCGGGGGTACCCCCACAAGGCACCCGGGGGTACCCCCACAAGGCACCCGGGGGACCCACACAGGCAACCGGGGGTGCCCACAAGGCACCCGGGGGTGCTCCCCACAAGGCACCCGGGGGTACCCCCACAAGGCACCCGGGGGTACCCCCACAAGGCACCGGGGGTACCCCACAAGGCACCCGGGGGTACCCCACAAGGCACCCGGGGGTACCCCCACAAGGACCCGGGGGTACCCCCACAAGGCACCCGGGGGTACCCCCACAAGGCACCCGGGGGTACCCCCACAAGGCACCCGGGGGTGCCCCCACAAGGCACCCGGTGGTACCCCCATCTTCGTTCAAATTTTTATTTCAAGCTTTAAATCAAATATTGACTAATAGGTCTATATTTGACTCACAGCAGACATTCTCACACGATAATTCTTTCATACATATATTGACAAATGTTGTTTGTTCTCAACATTGAAATAATACATTTCATATCTATGGCTATCAAAGACTAGGTAAGGTAATTTTGGTATATTGTTCCTGGAAGGTTTAACAGTACAGGCTAAGGGAATATGATGTATGTTGCGATATATAGCATTGATATTATTGACATAAATATTATTTAGTCAGTATTTGATTATGTGGAGTGACC
>WNGS01162917.1:618261-629115 GCA_020271785.1 Procambarus virginalis | reverse complement strand
TTTGATTTGGGAAAAACTAGTATCGCCCTGGATGACCATCCCGCGGTATACGAATGTTGAATGGAATTTTTCGCCGACTTTGCACACTTTCATATTAATGCCCTTCAGATGAACCCTAATGTCTGTAGGCGTTGCGACGGGGGACAGGTTGCGACTTCGGCAGTACGTACGGTAAATGTGGACTAGGCACTGCTTCTCTGTCTCCCCCGACGATGAGAATTTCACATGGTCCTCCACGAACTTGGTGAAGGTTTCCCTTCCATTGTAATCCAGGGGAAAACTTTTGAAGGTTTCGAGAGAGATTTTGGCTCGTCGCGAATGTTTTGTGTTATCCATATCGCCGGAAAATTACATTTAATACTGATGCGCCGCTTACGTAAGTTCCATTTATATCCTAGATAGCATTTATTTAGTGAAGACGAACCTGCGTTAAGAATATGGACCCTGATTTAAGAATATCAAGACGTTCGGTAAAGATAAGATGTGTGAGAGATATCAGACTTTTAAAACGCAAGTAGCACTAGTATGATTGATGTGAGAATGTTGGTAAAGGTGTGGTGACTTGTATGGTACTCCTACTTGCGTGGTGTACAATACTTGCGTGGTGTCCTGTACGTGCGTGGTGTCCTGTACTTGCGTGGTGTCCTGTACTTGCGTGGTGTCCTGTACTTGCGTGGTGTCCTGTACGTGTGTGGTGTCCTGTACTTGTGTGGTGTCCTGTACGTGTGTGGTGTCCTGTACTTGTGTGGTGCCCTGTACGTGCGTGGTGTCCTGTACTTGTGTGGTGCCCTGTACGTGCGTGGTGTCCTGTACTTGTGTGGTGTCCTGTACGTGCGTGGTGTCCTGTACTTGTGTGGTGCCCTGTACGTGCGTGGTGTCCTGTACTTGTGTGGTGTACAATACTTGCGTGGTGTCCTGTACGTGCGTGGTGTCCTGTACTTGTGTGGTGCCCTGTACGTGCGTGGTGTCCTGTACGTGCGTGGTGTCCTGTACTTGTGTGGTGTCCTGTACGTGTGTGGTGCCCTGTACGTGCGTGGTGTCCTGTACTTGTGTGGTGCCTGTACGTGCGTGGTGTCCTGTACGTGCGTGGTGTCCTGTACGTGCGTGGTGTCCTGTACGTGCGTGGTGTCCTGTACGTGCGTGGTGTCCTGTACGTGCGTGGTGTCCTGTACTTGTGTGGTGCCCTGTACGTGCGTGGTGTCCTGTACGTGCGTGGTGTCCTGTACTTGTGTGGTGTCCTGTACGTGCGTGGTGTCCTGTACGTGCGTGGTGTCCTGTACGTGCGTGGTGTCCTGTACTTGCGTGGTGTCCTGTACTTGTGTGGTGCCCTGTACGTGCGTGGTGTCCTGTACGTGCGTGGTGTCTGTACGTGCGTGGTGTCCTGTACTTGTGTGGTGCCCTGTACGTGTGTGGTGTCCTGTACTTGTATGGTGTCCTGTACTTGTGAGGAGCACTGTACTTGTGTGGTGTCCTGTACGTGCGTGGTGTCCTGTACGTGCGTGGTGTCCTGTACTTGTGTGGTGTCCTGTACTTGTGAGGAGCACTGTACTTGCGTGGTGTCCTGTACGTGCGTGGTGTCCTGTACTTGTGTGGTGTCCTGTACGTGCGTGGTGTCCTGTACGTGCGTGGTGTCCTGTACTTGTGAGGAGCACTGTACTTGTGTGCCCCCCCCCCCCGCAAGCTCCACCAGTATACCAAGGAAACTAATTTTGGGTGGTGAAGGAACGTGGCTGTTGTCAGGTAAACTTGGCTATAGTGTAGTATGTGTGATGTAATTGTGGTGACTGGTCCTGTGTAGTGATGACTGAGGTGTGTATGTTACTGGTGGTGACTGGTCCTGTGTAGTGATGACTAAGGTGTGTATGTTGCTGGTAGTGACTGGTCCTGTGTAGTGATGACTAAGGTCTGTATGTTACTGGTGGTGACTGGTCCTGTGTAGTGTGGACTAAGGTGTGTATGTTACTGGTAGTGACTGGTCCTGTGTAGTGATGACTAAGGTCTGTATGTTGCTGGTGGTGACTGGTCCTGTGTAGTGATGACTAAGGTCTGTATGTTACTGGTAGTGACTGGTCCTGTGTAGTGATGACTAAGGTCTGTATGTTACTGGTGGTGACTGGTCCTGTGTAGTGTGGACTAAGTTCTGTATGTTACTGGTAGTGACTGGTCCTGTGTAGTGTGGACTAAGGTGTGTATGTTACTGGTAGTGACTGGTCCTGTGTAGTGTGGACTAAGGTGTGTATGTTACTGGTAGTGACTGGTCCTGTGTAGTGTGGACTAAGTTCTGTATGTTACTGGTAGTGACTGGTCCTGTGTAGTGATGACTAAGGTGTGTATGTTACTGGTAGTGACTGGTCCTGTGTAGTGATGACTAAGTTCTGTATGTTACTGGTGGTGACTGGTCCTGTGTAGTGATGACTAAGGTCTGTATGTTACTGGTATTTGCTGATATTGACGGTGAGGAAAGCAGTGTTGTGTTTGTTAGTAATCACAATTATGTCTCTTGTGTTCGTTGTGTGTTTGACATGTTTTACTGTGTGAGAGAACTGGATGGGGAGAGAGAGAATGAAGGATGGCGTTAGAATGGGCAAGGAGAGAACAAAAGGGAGAGTGGGAGAGGGATAGAGAACAGGAAAGAGAGAGAGTGAACGAGAGAGAGAAAGAGAGAACTAGAGAAAAGAGAAAATGAGAGAAGGAGAGAGGGAGGGTAGTAGTGAGGGATGGCGGAAAGAAGAGAGGGAACTAGGGAAGAAGGGGAGAGAGAGAGAGAGAGAGAGAGAGAGAGAGAGAGAGAGAGAGAGAGAGAGAGAGAGAGAGAGAGAGAGAGAGAGAGAAAAGCAGTCAGACAGTGACTCACTGTTCTCACACCATGCCACCGTGACTTAAGACATGCATCTTCCTTGAGTGCTCATGGTACGTAGAACCATCACCACCTCCTCTCAGGAGACATGCCAGCAACCTGTCTTGTCTTCCCCACATTAGTTAATGTTTCAGAAATCTTCTCTTTCCTAAGGGAACAGGGACGACTGACTGGCGACATTTGTGCTGCTAGAGAGAACTTGCGACGCTAAAGCCTCACCTCTCATCTCACACAGGGATCATGGAGGAGTTTGGGCGTGGGCGTGTGGCCAGTCTGATGGGCGTGGAGGGCGGGCATGGGTTGGCCAGCAGCATGGGCGTGGTGCGGGCACTCTATGACCTGGGTGTCCGCTATGTCACCCTCACTCACAAGTGTCACACACCCTGGTAAGTCCTACACCCTCACTGACAAGACAGCAAGTGGGATGAGCCCTGGGCCCCCTAGTTAAGAACTCTTGAGGGGACCTTTTGAGTGTATAGTTGTTAAGTGGTGGGGGAAGCCGCCTTCAAGTGGTTAACGCGCACAATCATGCTCGGTGATACTGTAGCATGATGCAGGAGTCTGTGGCGCATCTGCACTACGCGTGTTGCTGCGTCTTTGTTTTGCTCTCAGAACTTTCCTTGATTTTGAAGGCAATCGCTGGTGAAGTGGTTACTCTACTCGGTAACCCTTGCCTCTCAATCCATCTCTCCCTTCTACCCATTCTCCCTCCCATTCTTCCTCCCTTTCTGCCTCCCATTCTCCCATTTCCTTTCTCCGGTTCTCTCTCCCAGTCAACACAACATGCTCGAAAAACGTAAATTCAACATGGAATCAAAATGATAAATATTGAATAAACTTCATATCATTATATTAGATACAGACTCGTGAATCAACGTTATCAATAATCAGTCAAGGCTATCGACGTGGAATAGTAGATGTAATGTTGGCTGTATATATCTTACTCTACAGTCAGATCGCAATGAAAATCATTTTGAGGCAATGGAGTGACTTAACTCGGGACCTGGTGATTCCCAGACGCCTGCCTTAACCACTCTGCCACAGTGGTACACAAGTCGACCAACCCAGAACCCTACTGAGTTCTGTAGTTGTAGAACGCCATCACTAGGCCGGAGTGTGGTCGGGTTAGCTGTAAAAACCTTGGGTGGGCCCAGGTTTGAGGCCTTCAGAACTTCCCGCAGTCCGGAGACCGTATAGGCTTTGTTTGGTTACAGCAGAGTGCACGTGTATCCCTGTGGGAGCACTCGCCCCGTCTCTCCTGCCTCATCACACACATACTGATCTTTACACACACAGAAATCACAATTGCGTGATGCATCAAATGAACAAACTTCAGCTTCAACTCCTTTTACCATGTCGTAGCTCAGTCGATTAAGGCAGCATCTGGGATGATCTCGGACGCAGGTTCGAATCCTCGTCACGGCCCTTGTGGATTTGTTCATATACTGATCTTCTCATTTGTGAATCATATCAATATGATTTCTTTGTGTATTTAAAGAGATGCGTTAGAGGTAGAACTAGTGGAACACAGAGTGTAGGGGGAGGGGCGGGGGGGGGGGGAAACGTGTGAGACCCTGACATGCTTTTAGTGGAAGCCTTGTGACCGCTGGAGGATTTAGTTGAATCCTCAGGTTGTATTATTTTTAGCATATCGCTGCCTAGTGGGAGTGGGCTTGGGGAGCATCCAGTGCACAGGTTCGAATCTTTCTCGTAGCATATACAGATTTTCTCAGATACATCATATGTCAATCGTTTTATTATTATTTATTAATATTTATTATTATTTATTATTATTATTTACGACCCCTCTCCTTCCCCAAGGGCGGAGTGCTCAGAGTCGGGACGGCCGCCACCCAACACCCGCGGCCTCACGCCCTACGGCAAGGTAAGTCGTGGCTGTGTCACCCTGGCTCTCTGTGCCGTGCCCCTACAGCAGGGTGACCACGTCTCAAGCACACGAGGAGGCAGGTGCCAGCATTCATGACGTATTTACGCATCAACATGCGAAACCTGTTCATCGGTTATAGTGGCTTTGTAAACCTGAATTAAACAGTTCGCGTGTTTCGTCACTTCCCAATCCATGGATATTGTTATAACCAACCTCGTAGTGCTTCGGAGATGATAAACTGTTTGATAGATGTAACAAAGCTGCCATGAATGGAGGAAGATGGACAGGTTTCATAAATAGATGCATAAATGATTGAGGAAATCTTGGGCAAGGCTTGTCATACAGAGCAGCGTGTATGTCGTACACATCAGGGCTCACATGTTTACTATACACCGCAGGGGTGACCAGGGTCTGACACACACACACACACACACACACACACACACACACACACACACACACACACACACACACACACACACACACACACACACACACACACCAAGATGACTCCTGCACTCTCACCAGAGAGAGAGTGCAGGAGTCATCAGTCATCAAGAGTGCACTCGTCTCATCAACACAAATATAGAGTAAAGCAGAGCCCCAGTTAGTCTCGAGGAGCGCACACAAGCCAGTAACAGACAGTAAGAAGGATCTCGGTGCTCTAATTGGCTATTAGTGGAGCAGGTGGAGGACAGGGAGCCTCTAAGCCGGCCTCCATGGAAAGAATAAACGAAATGCTCAAAATTATTATTATTTTTTAAAGGAAAAGACATTACATTTTCTGTTCTTCACATGTTTGCTATTTCGAAACGGTTGGTATAAATGTATAATGTGGAGGCTTGGGGTGAAGCGAGGACATCGTGACCTAGAACACCACGACACAAAGTGTATCTTACATAATGTATGTGACACAGAATAGTCATCCTACCTCAGACTCCCAAAGTGTGCACCATGCTGGAGACACCTGGATATATCACGGATCTAAGAGGCTGTGCTGCCAGCCTCACATGCGTCCTCATCAGCCTACACTGAAGCCCTTGTAGCCTCTCCTGCTCCTGCTGCTGCTGCCTACACTGTGTAATGAAGCACTTGTACTTTTCGGCGTCCTAGCTCAGTTGACTTCGTAGCAGGGACGCTTATTGCTTCAGACTTTGTAGCAGGGACGCTTATTGCTTCAGACTTTGTAGCAGGGACGCTTATTGCTTCAGACTTTGTAGCAGGGACGCTTATTGCTTCAGACTTTGTAGCAGGGACGCTTATTGCTTCAGACTTTGTAGCAGGGACGCTTATTGCTTCAGACTTTGTAGCAGGGACGCTTATTGCTTCAGACTTTGTAGCAGGGACGCTTATTGCTTCAGACTTTGTAGCAGGGACGCTTATTGCTTCAGACTTTGTAGCAGGGACGCTTATTGCTTCAGACTTTGTAGCAGGGACGCTTATTGCTTCAGACTTCGTAGCAGGGACGCTTATTGCTTCAGACTTTGTAGCAGGGACGCTTATTGCTTCAGACTTTGTAGCAGGGACGCTTATTGCCTCAGACTTTGTAGCAGGGACGCTTATTGCTTCAGACTTCGTAGCAGGGACGCTTATTGCCTCAGACTTTGTAGCAGGGACGCTTATTGCCTCAGACTTTGTAGCAGACACGCTTATTGCCTCAGACTTCGTAGCAGACACGCATATTGCCTCAGACTTCGTAGCAGACACGCATATTGCCTCAGACTTCGTAGCAGACACGCATATTGCCTCAGACTTCGTAGCAGACACGCTCAGTGCCTCAGACTTCGTAGCAGACACGCATATTTCCTCAGGGAAATCCAAGAATTGTGTGGCATAAATTTCCTTGCCTCCCGTCGTCGTCGTCTCGTGCTTCGTTACCTTTCCTTGCTATTTGGTAAACGTTAAAATCAGAGAAGACTGAGGATACTATTTAATACTAAGGCTTTGTGCTGTTCAGGACGCCATTATTCACCAATTCATTAATGGTTATTCACCAATTTATTGAGGGTTTTATGCCACAATTCATGGATAATTCAGCAATTCATTGATAACCCAACTACAAGGTTAAGAATAGATGACTTGAGATACAAATGGTGTTTTTATTTTTTTTTAAAACAAAATTATAACTTGATTTTGAGCAGTAAGACTATTGCCATAAATACTTAAATTTGTTGTATATATGGACAATTTCTAAATCATAATGATTCTAATAAATAGGAAGGTACTGTATTTTCATTGAATAAATTTGAATCCGTAGTCGACGGTTGAATGATGACAAAATATATCCAACAACGTAGGATAATTTATTATATTTTATTTATTTTTTATTTTGTTTAGTTTGCTACAATCATCTCGGCACAAACACCACTTACATTATACTTATTAGTTTGATCACGTAAATACCTGAGTTTTCTTGTGTTCGGTGTTGATCAACAAATCCCAAATTGATAATGTGTTATACCTTCCCGAAGGCTCCCCACGCCTGGAGACCTTCAAACGCAGCAAATTACCAGTTGGAGTAAAACTGGGAAAAGTTATCGCAACAAAATGTGATCATTAGCTATAGCCCCCTTTCCGGTAATTGTGTTATGACCACGTGTGTTAGCAGCACCCAGTGCGGCCCAGGAATGATTAATATATTGTACTGACAAGGTCACACTGGCGTGACTCTGGTTCACAGTCAGAGCTTCTGGCGGAGATGACCTTCAGACAATAGAGAACGACACAGGCACGACACGGGAAGCAACACAACACACATGTGGTAGTGAGGGAATTTCTCACTAGTGAGTGAGGTGGTGAGGTGAGGGGGGGTGAGAGGATGTGAGGGGAGAAGAGGTGATGTTATATGAGGTGAAGTAAGAGAAGGTGAGAAGAGGTCAGGTTTTAGAATGTGAATTATGAGGAGAGGTGATGTGAGGTGAGATGAGATGAACTAAGATGACAGGTGATAAAATATGATCGGTGAGGAGTTCAAATGATGCAAGAGGTGAAGTGAGATGAGATGAGGGGAGAAGTGGCGAGTTGACATTGAGTGAGAACCTCTGAGGAAGGTGGGAGGTGTGGGAGCCGGTCGGCCGAGCGGACAGCACGCTGGACTTGTGATCCTGTGGTCCTGGGTTCGATCCCAGGCGCCGGCGAGAAACAATGGGCAGAGTTTTTCACCCTATGCCCCTGTTACCTAGCAGTAAAATAGGTACCTGGGTGTTAGTCAGCTGTCACGGGCTGCTTCCTGCGGGTGGAGGCCTGGTCGAGGACCGGGCCGCGGGGACACTGAAAGCCCCGAAATCATCTCAAGATAACCTCAATAAGGTGAGGAGAGATAAGGATGTGACAAAGTGTCGTGAGAGAAGGTGAGGAGAGATGCAAGTGGATAACGAGAGCTTCAGATTAACACCTGATCAGTGTCTGGGATGCTCCCGGACGCAGGTTCGAATCCTCGTCACGGCCCTTGTGGATTTGTTCACCTGATCATACTGGTCGTGGAGAAGAGATTCCTGTAGATCAGATCATTTTAATCCCTAATATCAACATATTGTCCAGGAACTTCTCTACGGCCTACAACACGGAGGAGAGGCTCCTGGAAGACAATATTGACATATATGTGACCCATACTGACACCAAGCAGAAGATTGAACAATTAATATACTGTAGGAGCGAGAAGACCTCCCAACATGGTCATGAAGAGCGTCTAATGCCGTCTATACCTTCACATGTCCACTTGGGGGATGTCAGCCCTAATGATCTCAATGTATAGGCAAGACAACAATATCCCTTTCAAGGCGCCTAACAATGCACGAACAGCAAGGCCCCATCAAGGAATATAGTGATATTCATCACTGTTACCATCTTCTCTACTCTCTATCTTCAAGAAGTTGTTACCATCTTTTACTATTTATTCTCTTCATTTCAACCATCTTCACTACACATTATCCTCGTCACTGTAGCCGCCTTAATTACATACCATCTTCACCATTAGAACAACCCCTGACAGTGTAAGCATTTAAACTATCATCATTGTAATAATCTTGACTACGTAGGCACCGCTAGGTACCCCATTTACAGCTATTATCATTACAACCTTCTTCCTCATCGCCTTCCTCTTCTTCTCCTCCACTCACCCTGTACACCATCATCATCGGTATTTTTTACAACTTTTCTTCATCACCTTTACAATTCACCAAATTCCCTTCCCATCACCGCCTTCCCTACCACTGGCCACCTTCCTTACCTTCACCATATACCTTACCCACCTTCCTTACCCACCTTCCTTATCCTTCACCAGCTTTCCATCTATTCCCTATTTCTGTGTCGTTCACTAAATTCCCTAGTTTGAACTACTTTCCTTTACCCGCTGTAATCTTGGTGATGCTGCACGTTCCCTCTGATTGTAAGGCACTGGTAACAGGGACCCCAGGACTGGAGTGGGTGATTAACTTTAACACAGCCTCTTACACTGCTGTAACACAGCCTTACACACACACTGCTGTAACACAGCCTTACACACACTGCTGTAACACAGCCTCACACACACTGCTGTAACACAGCCTCACACACACTGCTGTAACACAGCCTCACACACTGCTGTAACACAGCTTCACACTACGATGATTGGTGTGTCTGAGGCCATCAGAGTATGCAACAATGCAGTGTCTGGATCAATTGGTTAAAGCAATTGCAGTATGTACACGCTGCAGTCTAATTGGGGTCAAATCCTTGATATTTGCAATGTAAATCCTCTTCTGCTCTAATTAGAGAGGTTACCTGGACACTGTTGAAGAGACTCGTGTCTCTGTGCTGCTCCTCACTTAGGAAGAACAAGTTACTGATAGTAATATAATATAGACGTGTCTTCCTTGAGAGGACACGGGAGACATCTCCTGTCCCGAGGTTAACCATAGCCGTGCTTCTTGCCCAGCTCCTGTGCCAGGTAAGTTACGGGCCACCATAGCCCGTGCTTCTTGCCCAGCTCCTGTGCCAGGTAAGTTACGGGCTCACCATAGCCCGCGCTACTTGGAACTTGTTCCGAGTAGCTGAATCTATAACAACAACAACAACCACCTTGAGAGGAAGATGGCAAGGGAAAAGAGGAACACAGTAGTGTAAGGAAGGAGGAAGACCGAGAGAAATAAAACTCTGCCATTTCCATTTAGTATGATATTCTCATAATTCTTATTGCTTTAGTAGTAGTGTGTTTCTATGAAACTTCAGGTGAATATAGTGTTCTTTGCTAGTCTCAAGAACACTATAGATTTATGAACAGTTTGGTGGGGAAAGGCAAGTCCTAATAATTAAAACTTCGACATCTTTGCCACCAAGAGTAAGCAGTCACAATATCTAATGTGATGGAAGGAAATAAGTGGTATGACTTTCCATGTCATTCATAGGTGAACTGGCTCTATACCCAGAAAAACAGGATTCGTTCGTATTAATTAAGAGGTCAGTTACTCTCCTAGGAATCTTCCAAGACGCTTGTGTTGTGTGACGCCTTGTTCTCCACAAGGTCCAGCTTGGGTTTAATGCAGGTAATCAACAACAGTTAGGTTGGACACGGCTACTGTTAAGAGGAACTCTGTTGTTACAAACGTCTCTTTTTACTGTCGGTTCATTAAGACTTGAGAAGGAGAAATGCTCAGCAAATCGTAGTATTCGTAGCTAATTCTGACACTGTCAATGAGCCACTCGTTATGCAGACAAATTATGTGCGATGTGATTCCGATAAATGACATTTCTCCGCTGGTTTTGTGAAAGTTTTTCTGAAAGAAAAAGTTTGAAAAATATATTCTTCATAACCGAAGAAAAATATCTCCAACAGCCTGAGAAAACTTCTCGTCTTGTTCCAAATCTCTTTGTCTACTTGTCATTCTTATTAATATATCAATGGTAGTTACTGTGGTTCCTTTGTTATGTTCTCTTCTCACGTCCATTTATGTCTTTTATTTTTCCTCTATCCTTTGTTTTTTCTATTTATTTCTGGCACTGGTATAAAAAAATAGATTGGTGCCGTGTGTTTTGTTTCTTAGGGTGGTATGAACATTTCTTTAGCTTCATTGTATTTCTCATTCACTATGTGAATCATGTTGTTCTGGGTTCTCTAATAATTTATCTTTCA
>WNGS01162917.1:565977-585336 GCA_020271785.1 Procambarus virginalis | reverse complement strand
GGGCAGGGAAGGCAGGAGTGTAGGGCAGGGAAGGCAGGAGTGTAGGGCAGGGAAGGCAGGAGTGTAGGGCAGGGAAGGCAGGAGTGGAGGGCAGGAAGGCAGGAGTGTAGGGCAGGGAGGCAGGAGTGTAGGGCAGGGAAGGCAGGAGTGTAGGGCAGGGAAGGCAGGAGTGTAGGGCAGGGAAGGCAGGAGTGGAGGGCAGGGAAGGCAGGAGGTAGGCAGGGAAGGAGGAGTGTAGGGCAGGAAGGCAGGAGTGTAGGGCAGGGAAGGCAGAGTGTAGGGCAGGAAGGCAGAGTGTAGGGCAGGGAGGCAGGAGTGTAGGGCAGGGAAGGCAGGAGTGTAGGGCAGGGAAGGCAGGAGTGTAGGGCAGGGAAGGCAGGAGTGTAGGGCAGGGAAGAAAGTCTTCTGCGAGGCTAGGGAGGCGAGAGGTCTGGCCTTGTTTTTCTTGCTCTCTCTTAGAGTTACAGAGCTGTGGCTAACCCACTTCCCCTTGGAGTTCTTGAGTTCGAAATGTTAGTTTCCCTACTTTCTTTTCTGGTATATTTCTGGCATTTGATAGTGGACCAGATTGCGCCATTCTACACTCGACTCTCTCTCATGTATAATTGAGGGTCTTGCTTAATTATCACGACTATATAAGCATGTCTGACATAACAATATCCCTCGCAGCCATCATGCCCACCACAGAACACTGGTGGATGCTGCGTGGATCTGCGTCACGCAATTAATCTTGCGTCTCCTCGCACGCTTGACAATATTGGCAAATCCCTTTGTCTTTTCCGTAGAAGCTGTTTGAGCGTCACTCGTGACCCCCACAAAGGTCGATACACGAGTATAATATTAATCACGCCACCTGAGTTTACGGGGAACAAATTACTGGTTTAATTAATCACTGTAACCCCCTTTATGGGGCAATCAGTTGAAGGTCTCATTAATTACCAAGGCAATATAAATACAGCAGTGTAGATTTATTTATACAAGAGCTTAAATGGTCAAAATTAATAAGCCAAAGTCTGGATAAGAATGCTGAATTGTTCGCTACAAAATGTTGGGTTCATAGACAATTTTCTATATAATCTATTTATTTTCCTGCTCGTGGGCAGCATGGTTGATGATCTCTAGGTCGTGGGCAGCATGGTTGATGATCTCTAGGTCGTGGGCAGCATGGTTGATGATCTCTAGGTCGTGGGCAGCATGGTTGATGATCTCTAGGTCGTGGGCAGCATGGTTGATGATCTCTAGGTCGTGGGCAGCATGGTTGATGATCTCTAGCTAGTGGGCAGCATGGTTGGTGATCTCTGGCTCGTGGGCAGCATGGTTGGTGATCTCTAGCTCGTGGGCAGCATGGTTGATGATCTCTAGCTCGTGGGCAGCATGGTTGGTGATCTCTAGCTCGTGGGCAGCATGGTTGGTGATCTCTAGCTCGTGGGCAGCATGGTTGGTGATCTCTAGCTCGTGGGCAGCATGGTTGGTGATCTCTAGCTCGTGGGCAGCATGGTTGGTGATCTCTAGCTCGTGGGCAGCATGGTTGGTGATCTCTAGCTCGTGGGCAGCATGGTTGATGATCTCTAGCTCGTGGGCAGCATGGTTGATGATCTCTGGCTCGTGGGCAGCATGGTTGGTGATCTCTAGCTCGTGGGCAGCATGGTTGGTGATCTCTAGCTCGTGGGCAGCATGGTTGGTGATCTCTGGCTCGTGGGCAGCATGGTTGGTGATCTCTGGCTCGTGGGCAGCATGGTTGGTGATCTCTAGGTCGTGGGCAGCATGGTTGGTGATCTCTAGCTCGTGGGCAGCATGGTTGGTGATCTCTGGCTAGTGGGTAGCATGGTTGGTGATCTCTGGCTCGTGGGCAGCATGGTTGGTGATCTCTAGGTCGTGGGCAGCATGGTTGGTGATCTCTGGCTCGTGGGCAGCATGGTTGGTGATCTCTAGGTCGTGGGCAGCATGGTTGGTGATCTCTAGCTCGTGGGCAGCATGGTTGGTGATCTCTGGCTCGTGGGCAGCATGGTTGGTGATCTTTAGGTAGTGGGCAGCACCAGACCTGGAAAACACCTAGTGGGCAGCACCAGACCTGGAAAACACCTGGTGGGCAGCACCAGACCTGGAACACACCTGGTGGGGAGCAGCACCAGACCTGGAACACACCTGGTAGTGGGCAGCATCAGACCTGGAACACACCTGGTGGGGGGCAGCACCAGACCTGGAACACACCTGGTGGGGGGCAGCACCAGACCTGGAACACACCCTGGTGGGGGGCAGCACCAGACCTGGAACACACCTGGTGGGGGGCAGCACCAGACCTGGAACACACCTGGTGGGCATTGTGGGGTTATATGGATAATTTTATTATTTATTTAAGTTTAAATGCTAGTGGACTGTGTATTGGTAACTGTTATTCATTTCTAGCTAACTGCATAACATGTAACTTTCCAGACAATTTCTAGTGAGGTGATTGATGAAGATTTAGCCAGCCAAGAGGTGGCACGGGCATGACTAGCCCATAATATTGAAGAGGTTTGTTATAATCTTAGTTACTAACTTCAGATCTAACAGTTTATATGTTAAATTGTGGAAATTAATTGCAGATTTATGGCTCTGAATTCAATCCTGAAGCTACTTTGATTGTAGACAAACATATAATCACATTTTACAACATGAACGAACGGACATACGACCACAAGCCTACTGCCAGAGGAATACTCTTATTTAGGAGTTAGTTGATAAATGTAATTAAATTAATATGCCTTATGATCTTGCACTCTGCGAGGTAGAGCTGAGAGTGGCACTGAGGTAGAGCTGAGAGTGGCACTGAGGTAGAGCTGAGAGTGGCACTGAGGTAGAGCTGAGTGGCACTGAGGTAGAGCTGAGTGGCACTGAGGTAGAGCTGAGTGGCACTGAGGTAGAGCTGAGTGGCACTGGCCAAGCTCGACCAGAGGCACATGATCGTCACAATATTTATGGATGAGCAAGAGGGCAATTTATCACGCAATATTGAAAGGTTTGAAGACAAGAAAGAGCTGAAGAGAGGGGGAGTGGATTCGGAGCCATTGAGAGGAGGAGAGTGTAGCGTACAGCTGTGGAGACCCTAGCGTCCACAACTGTGGTGGTGGCAGCGTTGTGTGCAGCTGATGATGACGACAGTGTTGGGTCTAGTGACCCCAGCGTCCACAACTGTTGGTGGTGGCAGCGTTGTGTGCAGCTGATGATGATGGCAGTGTTGGGTCTAGTGACCCCAGCGTCCACAACTGTTGGTGGTGGCAGCGTTGTGTGCAGCTGATGATGATGGCAGTGTTGGGTCTAGTGACCCCAGCGTCCACAACTGTTGGTGGTGGCAGCGTTGTGTGCAGCTGATGATGATGGCAGTGTTGGGTCTAGTGACCCCAGCGTCCACAACTGTTGGTGGTGGCAGCGTTGTGTGCAGCTGATGATGATGACAGTGTTGGGTCTAGTGACCCCAGCGTCCACAACTGTTGGTGGTGGCAGCGTTGTGTGCAGCTGATGATGATGGCAGTGTTGGGTCTAGTGACCCCAGCGTCCACAACTGTTGGTGGTGGCAGCGTTGTGTGCAGCTGATGATGATGGCAGTGTTGGGTCTAGTGACCCCAGCGTCCACAACTGTTGGTGGTGGCAGCGTTGTGTGCAGCTGATGATGATGACAGTGTTGGGTCTAGTGACCCCAGCGTCCACAACTGTTGGTGGTGGCAGCGTTGTGTGCAGCTGATGATGATGACAGTGTTGGGTTTAGTGACCCCAGCGTCCACAACTGTTGGTGGTGGCAGCGTTGTGTCCACCTGATGATGATGACAGTGTTGGGTTTAGTGACCCTTTTTCCTTACTTTTCACGAAAAACAAACTCGGCCCCGATTATGGAAACGTACTTAATGAGCCGCCTGAAACTCACACCTGTCCAAAAACTCTGAAGACCACAACTGTCTAGGCCCCCCTGCAGGTGTGTTCTTATGACCAAACATACCCCAGGCCGCTGAAGACCACACCTGCCCATACTCTTTAAGATCACACCTACCAGGGCCCTTAAAGTTGAGGCAAGCATATAGCCTACAAGAAATGTAGCAAGACCTATATGAAATATTATATGCTGGAAGCTTTAAAAGTTATCATATATCAGACAAAGGACAAGAGAAGCAAAAATGAAGTGGCATAGAATAACCATTATAGGAACGAGTCGAAGAAAATTATGAGAAAAAGGAAAATTATGCAATTAATGAATGAGGAATGTCATATATTAAAGGCAAAAATCCTCATATTGCAGTTGAAAGTGCTTGTCTGAAATTGCAGTTTGAAAAGGTCAAGGCAGAACAGTAATTATATATAGCCCCAAAAATATGAGACTTGAGAATTAAACAGAAAATGATGAGGTTAGACTGGAAACGGAGAACGTTAGGCTGCCCAAACGTTACGGAATCATTGTCATGGAAATATGAAGGGTAATGTACTGAGAATGAGAACTCTGGCATCTTCCGGGGGAGCCGGTCGGCCGAGCGGACAGCACGCTGGACTTGTGATCCTGTGGTCCTGGGTTCGATCCCAGGCGCCGGCGAGAAACAATGGGCAGAGTTTCTTTCACCCTATGCCCCTGTTACCTAGCAGTGAAATAGATACCTGGGTGTTAGTCAGCTGTCACGGGCTGCTTCCTGGGGGTGGAGGCCTGGTCGAGGACCGGGCCGCGGGGACACTAAAGCCCCGAAATCATCTCGAGATAACCTCAAGATAACCATCTTTGAGAGCCATAAATGACTTGCAAGGGAATCCTGGATTTATATTAGGACGAACAAAGTTATATAAGGAACTGCATACTAAGTGGCAGCTGTATTTTTTTAACTATTTGAGTTAAAGTTGGTAGCTTGTAGAGCTGTGAACTAATACCCGCAGAGAATGTTTAACAGGTTCTCACTGCTCTACCCCAAGTACACTGCACTTACAGATTCACGTGTGCTGGTGTAAGCTGAGCCCCCCCCCCCCCTATGCTCTCAAACTATACTACTCACAATTTATCCAGACCAAACTTACGGTATCTGTGTATCTGATTAAACACCGCAAATTAAATCAAACTCATTATCACTGAACAAAAATCCTTTATGAGAATTAAACAAATTATGTTTGAAGATAACATACAACCCCCACTTCAAATCTCTAGACATACAAAGCATACATGCACCCAATACATTCTCCTGTCATTTACATGTATAATACTGACTTGAAGCTATTCCTCGAGGGATGTAATGATCCAGAAACACCACCAGAAATCAGTTTCTACTTGGCCTTCTCCTCGGCCGAGAATATGGAAGCAAATACGCTAAGAATATCTAAGGACTCAATGTATTTTTTATTTCTAATGAAGTAAGGAATCTATATATTATTTATTCATCAGTCTAACAAAGAAGCCTCAAATTTGCTCAACATAGCATCGCACCTTGTGCTTGTAACTCTCCTTGTACTGAACAGCAACACAGCAACAGGTCTGCCATCACCTTCAGAAATACGAAACTTCAAGCGACAGATGTCCAAGTCTGCGATCCTTTGTGGTGGGCTCAGAGAGTCGCTGAGTATATTTGTGTGTTCCATATATCGCCAAGCCTGGGAGCTGAGCCTGCCTCTCCTAACACAACGACCAAGTTATGCTCTTAACAAATTGCATTAAAGAACATTGTCTTTCACGCGATTTTAATTTAACCGAGTAAGCAGGACGTCTGAGAAGCGATTAAGCGCTTTAAAAATAGTAGAGATATTCATTAGGAACATAGGTCAGTGTTAGAGAAATATATATACATTTAAAAATAAATTGTTCAGTATTTGAACACCAGAGCGACACTGTCGCATGTGACCAGAAGTAAATGCTGAAACACGGCAGCAACAATATTCCTTGTAACTAATACCTTGAAGACGGGGATTAGGATCGACAACTGCACAGAGCACGACAAGTTTTGGATTGGACCTTGTAAGCTAATTGTTGTGAAAGGCTTGTAACGTAGTCGTAAGATCTTAAGATGGATATAGAAGTCAAGTTCATCTTGGTGTAAACTTGCAGAGTGGTGAGGAGAGCAACCAGGAAGCTGCATCATGTACAGAGACGCTGGGATGAGAAGGAGATAAAATGTGGTTGAGAATGCATGGGTGGTAAAAAAATAGATCATTTGGGAAACTTTTGTAACTTAAAAAAAATATACATAAGCTCTTACATATGATCAAACAAACAAAAGAGCATAAACAGTTGGATACGCTGACGAGCGTGTGGGCGCACGTGTATATACGTGTGCACGCACGCACATGTACGTGTGCACAGTGTCCTTGGCCTGAGCATCACACAAGGTGATGGAGAAGACCATTAGAAAGAGGGGAAGCAACACACCTCAAGAGTTCGTAACACAACCAGCGTGGATGCTGGCAGGGTTGATCTTCTCGCACACATTATAAATCTATTATCAGTTAAACGAAGTCTCTTAATGTTCCCACACATCTATTATCACACCTCTTTTGTACCCTTCATGTAAACCGCTTCTTTTCCATA
This sequence comes from Procambarus virginalis, assembly GCA_020271785.1. NCBI lineage: Eukaryota > Metazoa > Arthropoda > Malacostraca > Decapoda > Cambaridae > Procambarus > Procambarus virginalis. The sequence continues at coordinate 578,810 of WNGS01162917.1, read as the reverse complement.
CGATGTTTTACTTTGCTTCTTAACCATTTAGGATCACTGTTATCAAGGTGAAGTAATCTCTTAGGGAAATAGTATTTCTGGTAACCTAGAAAATATATTTGCGAAGAGTCTCTAGCCGAGATCACTTGCCTTCCCGAGGTGAGGCCTTCGCGGCCCATTCACTGTACTCGGTTCAGATCGAGTCGTGATTGCTCATTACTTGCCATCCAAAAATGTGAGATTACGATGTTAGTTCTCCGACCACTCATATATATATATATTCTCAATTCAGTCTCCTGGTGGTCATTCTTTCCCAGCTCTTTCTCAATCTCTTCATCAGTGATCAGCATTTCCTTGTTTACCAGAACCTGGTCAGGAATATTGTTATTCATTGTGGATTTATTTACAACTTAAGTCAGTAAGAAGTCTTCGACCGCCTCTAGCAACTCCTACTGGATTTCCAGTTCATGAGTTCCAGTCAATTCTTATAAACTTGAAGTCGGTTACAGGGCACAAATAGCCACTTCTAGAGGGGTCTCACAATATATTCCATATAAATCCTGAAAATATATTCCATATATTCCTGAAAACACACACACACACACACACACACACACACACACACACACACACACACACACACACACACACACACACACACACACACACACACACACATTTGGACTGCATTTTCTTGGATTGTCGGAAAGCCTTTGACACAGTACCGCATAAGAGGATGGTACATAAGCTGGAGAGACAGGCAGGTGTAGCTGGTAAGGTGCTCCAGTGGATAAGGGAGTACCTAAGCAATAGGAAGCAGAGTTACGGTGAGGGCACCGTAACTCTGAAGAGTTACGGGTGAAGACACCAGGATCTTCATGAGAGTAGGCAACATAGAGGACACGGCAAACCTCCAGTCAGATGTAGATCAGGTCTTTCTATGGGCTACAGAAAATAATATGGTGTTTAACGAAGATAAGTTCCAGCTCATGCGCTATGGAAAAATTGAAAATATAAAAACGGAAACCACGTACAAAACTCAGGCAAATCATAACATAGCACGAAAAGGCAATGTAAAGGATTTGGGTGTACTCATGTCGGAAGACCTTACCTTTAAAGAACACAATAAAGTGGCCGTCACAACTGCACGAAAAATGACGGGTTGGATAACAAGAACTTTTCACACTAGAGATGCTATACCGATGATGATACTTTTCAAAACGCTGGTGCTCTCTAGAGTGGAGTACTGCTGCACAATGACAGCCCCTTTCAAAGCTGGAGAAATTGCTGAACTGGAGAGCGTGCAGAGATCCTTTACTGCTAGAATCCACTCGGTAAAACTTCTAAACTATTGGGACCGACTAAAGAGCCTAAATCTGTACTCCCTTGAGCGCAGGCGGGAGAGATACATAATAATTTACACATGGAAAATATTAGAGGGGCTGGTCCCAAACCTGCACACAGAAATAACATCACATGCGACCAGAAGACATGGCAGGATGTGCAGAATACCCCCGTTGAAAAACAGAGGTGCAACTGGTACTCTGAGAGAGAACTCTATCAACATCAGAGGCCCGAGACTGTTCAACACGCTCCCGCTACACATAAGGGGCATAACTGGCAAACCCCTCACAGTGTTCAAGAGAGAACTGGATAAGCACCTCCAAAGGATACCTGATCAACCAGGCTGTGACTCGTACGTCAGGCTGCGAGCAGCCGCGTCCAACAGCCTGGTTGATCAGTCCAGCAACCAGGAGGCCTGGTCGATGACCGGGCCGCGGGGACGCTAATCCCCGGAAGCACCTCAAGGTATACTCAAGGTAAGGTAAGGGGCGAGACCTCCGATTGGCGTGAAGTCACCAGTGGAGTCCCACAGGGCTCTGTACTCGGTCCTATCTTGTTTCTGATAAATGTAAATGATCTCCCGGAGGGTATAGATTCACATCTCTCAATGTTTGCGGACGATGCCAAAATTATGAGAATGATTAAGACAGAAGAGGACTGTTTGAGGCTTCAAGAGGACCTAGACACGCTGAACGAATGGTCGAACAAATGGTTGTCAGAGTTTAACCCAACCAAATGTAATGTAATGAAGATAGGTGTAGGGAGCAGGAGGCCAGATACAAGGCATCATCTGGGAGAGGAAATTCTTCGGGAGTCAGAGAAAGAAAAAAACTTGGAGGTTGATATCACGCCAGACCTGTCTCCTGCATCCCATATCAAGATATCAGCGGCATATGCCAGGCTGGCCAACATACGAACGGCATTCAGAAACTTGTGTAAAGAATCATTCAGAACTTTATATACCACATATGTCAGGCCAATCCTGGAGTATGCAGCCCCCGCATGGAGTCCATATCTAGTCAAGAATAAGACTAAACTGGAAAAGGTTCAAAGGTTTGCCACCAGACTAGTACCCAAGCCGAGAGGTATGAGCTACGAGGAGAGACTACGGGAATTAAACCTCACTTCGCTGGAAGACAGAAGAGTTAGGGGGGACATGATCACCACATTCAAGATTCTGAAGGGAATTGATAGGGTAGATAAAGACAGGCTATTTAACACAAGGGGCACACACACAAGGGGACACACGTGGAAACTGAGTGCCCAAATGAGCCAGAGAGATATTAGAAAGACCTTTTTTAGTGTCAGAGTGGTTGACAAATGGAATGCATTAGGAAGTGATGTGGTGGAGGCTGACTCCATACAGTTTCAAGTTTAGATATGATAGAGCCCAATAGACTCGGGAATCTGTACACCTGTTGATTGACGGTTGAGAGGCGGGACCAAAGAGCCAGAGCTCAACCCCCGCAAACACAACTAGGTGAGTACACACACCCTCCCTGTCCCCACTCAAATGCTCATTCAAACCCCCCCCCCTTCCCCCCAAACCCTTCCCCCCCTCCTCACCCCTTACCCCCCCCCCCTACCCACCCACATGAACAAAGAAAGCATTAGACAATTGGCCGTGTCTTTTAGATTTCAGAGTATTTATGTTGCGAAATTCTAAATATAAATTCTTTGGATGTTTGTCCTACATAGAACCTATTATAGTATTTAAAAGGTATTTTGTAAATGACAGTTATCACTACGAGGACTGTTTCTAATTAATAGTTTTCCAACAGTATTTTCGTTATTAAACGATACATGTATATCAAAAAGTTTCAAGGCCTTGATAATATTTTCGAACCCAGGAAAATGTAGCAAACATATTTTTTGGGCGAATTTTCTCACTGCATATATTATTATAATATGTATGACGTGCTTTAATAGTGGTCTGTAATTTAGATCCATTTTTGATTGATCAATTAAAGGGCGATTTGAGTGGGATCACTGATACCCATTTATCTCAATAATACCTTATTAATATCCCATTATCTCATTAAAGACATTATTTCTCACCTCGCCCCATTCCTCCCTATATAGCCACTCCACTGAATTTCAAATCCATCCTTCTGAAGATATATTATTAAATACGAAAGTTCTTAAGGAAATTCCTGTCTTAATGCAGGCGAGGAGTCACAATAACGTATCTGACGTATGTTGACCAATCCACACACTAGAAAATGAAGGGACGACGACGTTTCGGTCCGTCCTGGACCATTCTCAAGTCGAAACGTCGTCGTCCCTTTATTTCATGTCTTAATCTTTCCTTCAGTGTGTGCTATTGCCCCTGCTACTTAGCCTCGGAGGAAAGCACACATGAAGCATTAGAGGGAATGTTTAGGTCCCCTCCGATACAGTTTGTGTGCGCTTTTTATACATCATACAACACTGGCAACTGACAGGTGTGACACACGCACACCACAGGCCGAAACAAATGAACAGGGTTTCTTTCGCCTGATGCTTCTCTTCACCTAGCAGTAACTCTTCTGGGAGTTAGTCGGCTGCTGCAAGCTGCATCCTAGGGATGTGTGTGTATGTTTGTATGCATGTGTGTTTGAGAAATATATTTAGTAAATATGATAGAGGAAATTAGGCCGAGTTATTACATTTAATAAATCGACGGTTAGAAAGATGGGAACCAAGAGTGAACAGCGCCATGCTTCAGGCAACACTTGTAAATACAAGTTAGTAAATAAACACTTAAGTTTGACACACTCGCGCCAGAGTGGTTGTACACTCTCACTTGCTGCCACCAGCACCAGTGTAGCACCTTTGGCAGTGGGCCTCTTCAACAGCGCCACCACTCTCCCTTCCTCCAAACTCCCTAACATTTGTGCACTTCTAAACATTCTTTTAGAGACTTATAACTTGTCTTTCATAACCTTCTTAATATATAAAATATATATATATATATTTTTGGTCGCTTCCTCTCTCATTTAAAAAAGCATTTCCTTGGGCACGAAACAAGGGACTCTCCAACTTCCAAGCTTCCAGCATTTCTGTCAAATTTGTCTCTTCAAACCCGGCCACTTAACATTGATTAGTTTTACCTTGTGGCGTGTTACTTAGGGTTCTCTCAGCTGTGTGTGCGCTGCCTGTGTGCTACATGTGCGCTGCCTGTGTACCCCACCCATATGCAGGTTCACTACCCATCCCACATACAAGACCACGACCTAACCCATCTACAAGTTCACTTCCCATCCACCTCACGGTCGACCAGTCACCTCACCCCACTAACCACTTGCATTGACGAGCCCACTACCCCACCCACATGCTGTGGGAAAAACCTGCTGTGATTGATATAAGAGGAGACTACCAGAGACTTGTACTGAACTAAATTAAAAAATTACTGTATGCAAATTAATTCAACTAAAATCTCTAGCTAGGGTCGTAAATCCTAGCTCCTCTTTTCCTAATGACAGATAATGGGCTGTAAGGGGCAGGTGGGGTGAGTGAATTAGTTGATAGGTTGATTGCAGTTCCACGTCCACCTGCCAACAGGTATCTCACATCAGCTTGTATTTTATACAAGGATAAGATTATATAATTCAGTTATATAACTGAACACTGGCTCTGTTTAAATCAGAGATTTAAACATACACAGTCTAGCCTAGCACCTTAGCAATTAACAGCCAATACATTTATACTATAAACAACTTAAATTGTAAATTGTAAAGTATGATAAATGACCTTAATGTATGGTCTGAGTACTGTTACTGAGTACTAAAATTATTCAATTAAATGAACTTATATGATTACTTAAAAATAACTAAGCAAGCAATTGTTAACTTAATTTATATATTCAAGTATATGCAATGTATATGATCAATGTATATGATTAAATACAGTCAGCTTGTTGAATCTCTTCCTACACTCTGGACACTCATGATTATTTGATTACTTATTGTGACAATCTTCTCTGACACTGGACACTCATGAGGTTCAGAGCTTGGATAAGATTCTGCTGTACCACAATATTAATAATAAACTCACAGAAATATGAGGCGTTGCCTCGCCTTTTTACCGACTATCAGTCTTATAGAATATTAATGTTATACTAGCTTTAATTGGCCAACTAATACGCTACAGTAATAACATTCAATAAACTTAGCTGAAGCCGGGTGCCTGTCTGACAAGTGTGCCAGACTGAAGAACTCTCTTGGCGAGTTTAGGCACGATATTTTAGATTACAGCGTTGCTGTTTGATGTACGAGTAGCGTTGCTACGGATATAGGACTGCGTTGCAGAAGATAACAATGAAGATTAGGGATGAGATTAGGGATGAAGGTGGAGACCGCGTCACTAAATGCTCCACTCTACACTTATAGATAAATGTTCTAGGATTTTCCTTGTTGATATATTGTCCAGGTACTCCCCCAGTTCTAGAGAGTGTTCACTGGTGATAATGATATTAGATAAGGTGTCCTTGAGCTGAAAATGTTCGCTAAGGGACCGTCACGTGTACACTGTTGTGTAAACATACGTGTTCTGCCCGGGGGCTGTGGTGGGCGCTTCTCTCCCGAGATGCCCTCCCCCCATCCCCCTTGAAAAAGGGGTAGCTTACAATGAATATTGATTGATTATTTTTACAGTCTAGACTTATGATTGAGATAAGATGTGATTATAATAAAATATGATATAGGATTTAAAGATTATAAGTAGTACTTGATAATACCACTGACTCTTAATAAGGATTCGATTTTATCTCTACCGGATACTACGTCAGTGTTCCAATAAATTTTTAATTAACAAATCCTTCTAGAAGCTTCTGGATCCTTGAGAGATCATGCACAAAGTCACGTAGGCATCTATAGGGCCCTATGGCGTACGTGATCATAGTGGCATTGTCTAGGATCAAGCTATATATGAATCTATTGTGATTCTGATATGATTCTGATATGATATAGATTTGATATAGATATGATATAGATATGATTTGATATGATATTGATATGATATAGAAATAATACATTTCTTAGATGATTATTAGATATGGTGGGTAAAAATTTCCCACATCTTCCAGAGGGAGAGAACTGGCACAGAGTCCTATACTAAGGACAGTAGTAACCATATGTATTTATTTACTCTCCATCGGATTGATAATACAAGTGCAAATTTTGCTTGCACTTTTGTGCGGCTGTCCGTTGTGGACGATTGTGCCTGTTAGGAGTCTGTGGGTCATGTGTAGTTAGAAGGTCTTGAGGTCTCTCAGGATCTAACTGCAGCTGGCTCACTGATTCCATGTGGATGAGTTTGTCCAATGTCTTCAGGGAAGTTGTTCCTTTAGACAGGATCTTGACTATTCTCAAAATCCCCTGGCTATCTGGATGGACTGAGACAACTTTACCTAATGGCCAGTCAGCCCTAGGGCCATCACTGTCTACCAAGACAATATCGCCAGGTTGGAGATTAGATATATTATGTGGGACATTGGCCCCATAGTGATGTTCTCGTAGAGATGTAAGATATTCTTTTGTCCAAACATCATTCCATTTTTGGATTATGCTGGACAGATGCTTATACCCCTGAACCAACTCGCTCTGACTCACATATGAGGGATCTCTGATCTCATCATCCACTAGAGATGGTACTGGAGTCAGAAGTCTTCCATACATTAGGTGTGCAGGACTTAATGGCTCATGTTGAGTAGGATCATCAGACAAGTAAGTCAACGGCCGGTTATTCACCCTTGATTCTATTTCCGTGATTACTGTCTGGAGTTCTTGAAGATTGATTTTCTGACGGTGTAGAGATTTTCTCAAGGATCTTTTGACAGTTCCTATTAACCGTTCATAAAATCCTCCGTGCCATGGGGCTCTTGGAGGGATAAATTTCCATCTGCAATGACGCTGTTCCAGTGTGGAAGTAACTGCAGGATGGGAACAGATTTCCCGTAGACATGCTTCTCCAGCTACCAAGTTTGCTCCGTTATCTGAAATCATCAGCTTGGGGCATGATCGGCGTGCTGCGAATCTGCGGAAAGCTTGAATAAATGATTGAGCAGTCATATCGGGTGTTACCTCTAAATGTACTGCCCTGGTGGTAGCACAGGTGAACAGACAGATGTATGCCTTGATAGGTTGCTTATCTGGAGTCCCTGTTAGATATATTGCTCCTGTATAATCTACTCCGGTCGTTTCGAAAGGATGTAGATGGACCACACGTTCCTTTGGTAGAGGTGGTGGCCCTGGATAAGAGCAAGTTTTTGCATCGTACCTTCGGCATATCATGCAATTTTTTAAGATTGATTTGACTGACTGTCTTCCCTGAGGAATCCAATACTGTTGTCTGATTTGTGTGAGTGTGTCTAACACTCCTCCATGTTTGATGATTTGTTGATGTGTATGTAACACAATCAACCTGGTGATCAATGATTTTTTGGTAAAAGCCATGGATGCACGGTATCTAGATTAACATCTGCGTGTTTAAGTCTCCTCCACAACGCAGAATGTTTGTGATTTTCTTGGTCTATCCACAGACCGAGATTGTGTTTTAAATTACGGAGAGATTTCATAGTTCTTACCATAAGTTTCTGTGGGCTTGTCTTACCCATAGATAAGTGCATCAGGAAAAGTGTATTTTATACCTTTTTTTCCTGAGATATTGAAACACGTTCTGTGTTACATTGATTTTTGATGAGCGGGAGTAACGAGTACAATCCAGACTGATATTTGAGCTTGCTGCCTGGTGGTAGTTATGGTTTGTCGTGATGACGTGCGGCTTTTGTTCAGGCCAACTGCATTCACTAACCATCTAGGCCATAAAACCAAATATCTGCCTTTGCAAATTGTTTTAAACTTCATACCTCTTGATAAGAGATCAGCGGATTATCTTTTGTTGTACATGCAACATTGAAAGCCTGCGGAAATTTCTNTAGATAAGGCTAGTACATACAATGCCTAAAGCCACTATTACGCAAAGCGTTTCGGGCATGGAAGTTTTTCTTCCAGAGAAGTACGTATATACGTCATAAAAACGTTTTAACAAGATGTAACAACTTATAACAAGTTATAACAAGGGAATCGGAGGCACCATTACGTTCTGTGTTTGCAAGGCGTCTTTCTCAGCTTTTCCGAAACTTAGTAGCCTAACATCTTTTTATCTTTGCACAACTTTTCTGTGCTACGTAGGATTACCTTGTGATCACTGTTCTCTAGCTCGCTCCCTAATTCAATGTCAATATATTGTCTTCCTGTTAGCTCGTACTAACTCTACAATACTTTTTTCATGCTGACTCGTTAATATATTGTTTAAAGAAACAAAGACATCATCTAATGCTTAAAACAATTCTCCTTCAGCATTCTGTTTTGTTAGTCAAGTATATTCGACTTCAATTTAAGCCACCCATCACATTAATATTGTTTGAAGAAGGTATTTCTTGCCATACATGATTATGTAGAAGTTTGGTTGTGTATAGTTGGTAGAGAGAGATGACGTCTTAATGCGTCATGGAGATGACGTCTTAATGCGTCATGGTTTACAACTACAATCATTGAGAAATGATTGTAGTTGAATACGCTTATCTCCTTTTGGTGACTGTAAGCCTGAAAATTCCTTCTCTATAGAATTTAAGACGGCTGACTCCTTGGCTGCTGGCTTCCATGAGTTGAATGATTAACTGGTTGTAATTACTCCTGTACATGAGACGACAGACCTCGTCATACCATTAGGCTGCTGGCAATAGAGGCGTCTCACAGACACTCCACATGAGAGCCTAAGTAAATACATGACGATTTTGGAATGTTCACACTGACATGTGCAGCCCGGTGCTCAAAGGCAAAGATTTCCGGCTGAATGCACTTCAATGTATACCTCCACGTCTGCTGTCGAAATCACTTTGAAGTCTCTTCGTTAACTCTGTCTTCTGTTGGCTGGGTATTGCCCCATTCACTAAGGCACGCTCTTGTGTGACGAAGTTTCTTGCCATTTTGGTTATATGAAATCCGTTGAGTCATTCCACCACACTTCACTTCACCCCTTCAGATACTCATGCTCTACAGCCCGTTCTCGCCAGCGTTCCCACCGTCAAGAAACTGTCATTCTAAATTGCCCTAACCTAACCAACTCGAGGACCCATGAACAGAAAACGGGATATTATATCAGTTTCGCGGGCCGCTGCCATATTTCTTGAACGTCAGTTTTTAGTCTTTAGGTAAGGTACATGTCAAAATGCGACGTGTTATGAAGAGAACAGGTTGCACACTGCACATTAGACCACATAGAGCTTAAAAGTACGACAGCCAGGAGTTCTGAAGCAGTATGGGCCGAGAAAGCACCTGCAAGGATCCAAACAATAAACTGTTTACGCGATACCCGCGAACACATAGGTGCAGGTAGCGAAGTTCACCATCTTGTGTGTACTTTTGTGTTCCGTTGTTGGTTTACCTTTCATGCCTTAGACCCACTTGGTTTTTATTTTCACTATTTGCCATCTTTCTTTCCGCCCGGGTGTTCATGTGGTGTTGGGCCGGGGTCCTGTCTCTCCCGCACGCCTGGCCTACCACCACCACCCTCAACTCCATTAAGAGAGCACCACCCAGCCTCTCCAGCTCGGTCACCTTAATTACCACCAATGGAGTATTAACCTCCCTCTGCCTCTCTACCATTCCTGAGCTATACTAATTGAGAGTCAACCTCTCTGCCAAACTCCACCATATTGAGCACCGTATCTCCTCCCGCTCAGTCACCCTGAGCACCACCAGCTGAGCACTGAGCACCTCTGCTGCTCCACCACCCTGAGCACCACCAGCTGAGTACTGAGCACCTCTCCTGCTCCACCACCCTGAGCACCACCAGCTGAGCACTGTCACACTCTTCCTTATCTCCCTCAGGCATCCTCAGCATTGTTACCAAATATATATGGCCACGCTTACCTTCATCACACCGTGGCCAAAAATATGGGCCTCCCATTGCGAATCTCTCCCCACTTGCTGAATTAGGAGACAATAATTTCCTATTTCTCACTGTTGCCAGATAATACGAGACTAACACGGCCCCCATACCTCTTCACCGAGAGTTACGTGGCAATGATCACCTATATTTTACCGCCTACCGAGAATGAGTCGACAGCCATCAATACAATTTATTAGTCCTATTGAATGACGTCAGTCGAGTCACAGGCGCCAGCTTTCCTTCTCATATTTACCTGCGGCCAAGAACTGGTGTCTCTCCTTTGTCCCATTTTTGAAAGAAATGTATTTCCTCGATTTGGCGGTAATTATCCAGAATTAACTGTCAAAAAAATATTGAATAGTATTAACAACCCAATTGGTTGGGTTCAATTCCCGACCGGTTGGGCACTATTCCTTCCCTCCGTCCCATCCTAAGTCCTTATCCTGATTAATTCCAAATTCTATAGAGTCGTAATGGTTCGGCGCTTTCCCCTGATAATTTCCTTCCCTCTTCCCTTCAATCATCTCATCTAATGATTGATGAACATTTCGTCCTCCTTGTTACCCATATCTTTAGAATAATTCATTCCATCACTTGACTCTAATTTCAACAGCTGAATTATTTACTTTGTGTTATATAGTATTGCTCATTTGTCTGAGCCTAATGGTGGCCATTCCTGGTTGTGTTATCTGAGACCATGTTATTGTTATCCATGTTATCTGTTCCAGACACAACGACATGGCGTGGAACGTTCGTATGTTCCTCCATAACAAGCTTCACGCCTTCAACCTGTCGAGCGACCTCAGCTTGGAGAAGCCGTGGATGAACTCGCCCTTCTCCCACACGGACCTGCCCAGGCTCAGGCAGGGCCAGGTGGCCGCTCAGGTGAGTGACGCTTGAGCAAGCACTCTGACGCTTTGATTTGGACAACTCCTGCCATACAGTGATTGTATATCATGAGACAGTGTAGTGGAGTGGTTGATTGTGTGGTGTAAGTTACATGGAGTCTTAGTGAGTGTAGTGTGGCGGTTCTGGGAGAGGTGTAGAGTAGGGTGTGCACGGCAGTGGTAGGAGTGTAGGGCAGGGAAGGCAGGAGTGTAGGGCAGGGAAGGCAGGAGTGTAGGGCAGGGAAGGCAGGAGTGTAGGGCAGGGAAGGCAGGAGTGGAGGGCAGGGAAGGCAGGAGTGTAGGGCAGGGAAGGCAGGAGTGTAGGGCAGGGAAGGCAGGAGTGTAGGGCAGGGAAGGCAGGAGTGTAGGGCAGGGAAGGCAGGAGTGTAGGGCAGGGAAGGCAGGAGTGTAGGGCAGGGAAGGCAGGAGTGTAGGGCAGGGAAGGCAGGAGTGTAGGGCAGGGAAGGCAGGAGTGTAGGGCAGGGAAGGCAGGAGTGTAGGGCAGGGAAGGCAGGAGTGGAGGGCAGGGAAGGCAGGAGTGGAGGGCAGGGAAGGCAGGAGTGTAGGGCAGGGAAGGCAGGAGTGTAGGGCAGGGAAGGCAGGAGTGGAGGGCGATGCTCTTGGTGAACATTAACATGAGGACATGATTGTGGATCGCTCTTGGTGAACAATTAACATGAGGACATGATTGTGGATGCTCTTGGTGAACAACTAACATGAGGACATGATTGTGGATGCTCTTGGTGAACAATTAACATGAGGACATGATTGTGGATGCTCTTGGTGAACAATTAACATGAGGACATGATTGTGGATGCTCTTGGTGAACAATTAACATGAGGACATGATTGTGGATGCTCTTGGTGAACAATTAACATGAGGACATGATTGTGGACGCTCTTGGTGAACAGTTAACATGAGGACATGATTGTGGATGCTCTTGGTGAACATGCACTAAAACAATGGTTACTTCAGCTCACCCATCAATGAGTGGGGACTCGTTGAGAAGGGCGCGGGCGGCCTGGAGGCGCTCCTGGTGTGAGGCGTGGGCCGACACCCGCACTGGCAGGGGGCTCGAACTGCAGCCCGACACTACCACCACCATCACCACCACGCACCAGTACATCCCTGAAACAAAAACAAATATTTTGTTTCCCCCTGTGAAATACCTGTTATTTTTGGTACATGAGCGGGATGATGTGTAGGCTACACTCGTCTTCAAAGATTAACTGCGTGCACGACATTCTTACATGTCCTTCAACAGAAACTAAGCATCACTCAACTTTTATTTAAGAGTTTTCGGGTCTCTGAAGACAAACAAGCCAATTAGACTACAACAATGTCTGGCATCCTTGATAGTTTTACTGGTAAAATAATGAATAATTCACTTTATAAATATTTGAAGCCAGCTGGAACCGACATATTTCCTAACTCAACCCAAAAAAAGATATAAAACATTATCTACATTTTTATGTATAATATTCAGATTTATCAGGATCGCATCGTAATATAGCAGGGGAAAATAATATTGGTAATACTCAGGAGGTGTTATGTAGAGCAGTGGTGAGTGCATTAGTCTCAACACAGTGATGATAATACCACCACTACTGTTTTGATGATGTGCCTAAGGCCTATCAACCAAAGGAGGGTTATAAAGGCAGCAATAGCTTGCAGTCCAACTAGCCAAGT
>WNGS01162917.1:506786-535802 GCA_020271785.1 Procambarus virginalis | reverse complement strand
AGAGGCAATCTGTGTGGGATAGGGAAGAGGGAATACAATATATATGTAAGAAGGATATTAGTGAAATATACATAGAAATGTGAAGGAGGGGAAATTTGTGTAATGAAAAATGTTTTTTTTTTTTTTGTATACAATCGAAGTGATAACACGACCCACGAGTGTTGTTTCCAGTGGTGTCTCAACAAGGCCAGCAAGTCAACACAAGGGACGCGCAAGTATTAGGCGCCATGCTGTTTACAAACACAAAATGAGTCCGGTAAAGTGTTAAAGTCGCCAAGACCAACTAACTGCCTGGCGGCCGGTCGCTCCTCGACCCCGCCAAGTAAACAGTAATATGACACAAACTTTAATGACACGAACAATATAATATAAATAATAATAACAACAGTTTTCAGCATCACATGAAGTTGCGGCTCTTGTGTCACCTCCCACACGTGTCACCTCCCACACGTGTCACCTCCCACACGTGTCACCTCCCACACGTGTCACCTCCCACACGTGTCACCTCCCACACGTGTCACCTCCCACACGTGTCACCTCCACATGGAGTGTGTGTTCCTTCTTCCCAACACACGATTGACCTCTTCTAAGATGCTTCTGCCACCTAAAAGACAGACTGGATGATCTTTACACAGCCCACACGATAGATTCAGTGCTCTAGTATCCCTCAAACGATAGACTCCTATGATTCTGGCACTCCCAAACGATAGACTCCTATGATTCTAGCACTCCCAAACGATACTCCTGTGATTCTGGCACTCCCAAACGATAGACTCCTATGATTCTAGCACTCCCAAACGATACTCCTGTGATTCTGGCACTCCCAAACGATACTCTATGATTCTAGCACTCCCAAACGATACTCCTGTGATTCTGGCACTCCCAAACGATAGACTCCTATGATTCTGGCACTCCCAAACGATAGACTCCTGTGATTCTGGCACTCCCAAACGATAGACTTCTGTGATTCTGGCACTCCCAAACGATAGACTCCTATGATTCTAGCACTCCCAAACAGATAGACTCCTATGATTCTAGCATTCCCAAACGATAGACTCCTATGATTCTGGCACTCCCAAACGGTAGACTCCTGTGATTCTGGCACTCCCAAACGATAGATTCAGGGATTCTGCCACCTCACACGATAACCTTGATTCTCTTGTCACCCCCCCATGAAAGACTGGATGAATTTGCCTCACGTCTCATATAGACTTTATGTTTTTGCGATCACCTCGTCTGCGACTGACTGGAGTCTTGCCACTCACAACGCAATAGATTCAATGCTTTAGTCAGCCAGCACAACACACAGCCTCGCTGTGTCTCCCACCTACACACGATAGACTTTGTACTTCGACCTTCAAAAGTACCTTGATGGTACTTCGACCCATGTACGTAAGATAAATATTTTGAAAACCATGATCAGCATTACTTAAAAAATACAATGATTTCAATTTTATCTTTTCAACTTTTAAACACAATCTGAATCGTTTTAAAAATGAAAAAGGGTTTCTCTATATAAAAAAAAAGTTTGCCTGAACCACTTCAGCGCTTAGCACAGTTTGCTGTTATTGACAATTTTTGAAAATCTTTTCTTGAATGAACACTACATTATACAGTGGATAAGAGGCTTTCTCTACCCCTTTTTTCGATAGACCGGTTATGTCACCCAGAGAATAGACTCGGGATGTCTACCTTCCTCGCGATAAACTTGGTGCTTGTACGATCACCAACACTATAGTCCTGCTGTACATTCTTGATTGTTGTTATTGAAGGATATATTGTTAGACATGTTCTTGCTACATGTGTCAGGAGGCAGACAGGACGCCTCGAGAGTCTGTAGCAGGTGTTGAATAATGGTGTTATCATATATATATATTATGAACATAAAGCCTGCACGATAAATGATATTTTACACAATCTTAATGACAGTAATTTATGCAACTGTTTCAGTCTATCACCCGTGGTGTAGCCGAGACATCGGTCTCAGTCTATCCACCTGTGGTGTAGCCGAGACATCGGTCTCAGTCTATCCACCTGTGGTGTAGCCGAGACATCGGTCTCAGTCTATCCACCTGTGGTGTAGCCGAGACATCGGTCTCAGTCTATCCACTGTGGTGTAGCCGAGACATCGGTCTCAGTCTATCCACCTGTGGTGTAGCCGAGACATCGGTCTCAGTCTATCCACCTGTGGTGTAGCCGAGACATCGGTCTCAGTCTATCCACTGTGGTGTAGCCGAGACATCGGTCTCAGTCTATCCACCTGTGGGGTAGCTGAGACATCGGTCTCAGTCTATCCACCTGTGGTGTAGCTGAGACATCGGTCTCAGTCTATCCACCTGTGGTGTAGCTGAGACATCGGTCTCAGTCTATCCACCTGTGGTGTAACCGAGACATCGGTCTCAGTCTATCCACCTGTGGTGTAACTGAGACATCGGTATCAGTCTATCCACCTGTGGTGTAACTGAGACATGGGCCTCAGTCTATCCACCTGTGGTGTAGCAGAGGCTGGCGAGACATCATCACACATCGACCCGTGTTATAGCGTCAGGTGGTTCAACCTATTCATTTGTCACCATGATAAATTTACAATTAACATTACAGTGCAGGTGATGAGTCACAATAACGTGGCTAAAGTAAGTTGACCAGACCACACACTAGAAGGTTAAGGGACGACGACGTTTCGGTCCGTCCTGGACCATTCTCAAGTCGATTGAGAGTGCCCGAATGAGAAATCGACTTGAGAATGGTCCAGGACGGACCGAAACGTCGTCGTCCCTTCACCTTCTAGTGTGTGGTCTGGTCAACGTTAACATTACAGTCATAACCTTTAAGACAAACACTTGCAGTTCTTAACAAGTCCTCACAGCACGCTTTACTCCACATCATATGTTCAAATATACCGGAAATGTCTCGGCACAATAATTGCTACAAACTAACAATAAAAACCACCTGTGAGACATAACGAAGTCCTTTCAATTACAGCTGACAAAATACAGTGGAGGAATACATGCTCGGATTCACCTGGCTGTTGTTAAACTTGTGTCGACGATAGCATCAGTTCTCCCTTTGTAACTGTCATGGCTCAGACCTTCATAAACTATGATGCTCAGTCCGGCGTGGACCCCTAACGACTTGATAAGTGACCAGCACGGACCAGCACGGACCAGCACGGACCAGCACGGACCAGGACCAACCAGGACGGACCAGCACGGACCAGCACGGACCAGCACGGACCAGGACCAACCAGGACGGACCAGGACCAACCAGGACGGACCAGGACCAACCAGGACGGACCAGGACCAACCAGGACGGACCAGGACCAACCAGGACGGACCAGGACGGACCAGGACGGACCAGGACGGACCAGCACGGACCAGGACGGACCAGGACCAACCAGGACGGACCAGGACCAACCAGGACGGACCAAAAGTCGTCCCTTGTATATAATTCCATGTGTGGGGGTTATCTTGAGGTTATCTTGAGATGATTTCGGGGCTTTAGTGTCCCCGCGGCCCGGTCCTCGACCAGGCCTCCACCCCCAGGAAGCAACCCGTGACAGCTGACTAACACACAGGTACCTATTTCCTGCTAGGTAACAGGGGCATAGGGTGAAAGAAACTCTGCCCATTGTTTCTCGCCAGAGCCCGGGATCGAACCCGGGACCACATGATCACAAGTCCAGCGTGCTGTCCGCTCGGCCGACCGGCTCCCCGGTTAGGATATTTGCTTCCCTTCAACATTATTATGGTACATTTCCTGTAAACAAGGTGCCAGATCTTGACATTGTTGCTCCATGTACAGTAGATAAACTGTAGACTCCAGGTCAGTCTTGCTACACCTGTACTCAGTAACATTGTAGAGGTATCTCGTGTCCACATCCAACAGATACCTCTTAACATCATCTCTGGTAATTTCGAATCCTTCCAAGGCTGCCTGGGTTATTTCCACTGTGTGTGTGTGTGTGTGTGTGTGTGTGGGGGGGGGGGGTGGTGTGTGTGTACTCACCTATTTGTGCTTGCGGGGGTTGAGCTTTGGCTCTTTGGTCCCGCCTCTCAACTGTCAATCAACTGGTATACAGATTCCTGAGCCTACTGGGCTCTATCATATCTATATTTGAAACTGTGTATGGAGTCAGCCTCCACCACATCACTGCCTAATGCATTCCACATGTTAACTACTCTGACACTGAAAAAGATCTTTCTAACGTCCCTGTGGCTCATGTGGGTACTCAGTTTCCACCTGTGTCCCCTTGTTCGCGTACCACCAGTGTTGAATAGTGTATCGTTGTCTACCCGGTCGATTCCCCTGAGGATTTTGTAGGTAGTGATCATGTCTCCCTTACTCTTCTGTCTTCCAGTGTCGTCAGGTGCATTTCCCGCAGCCTTGTGTACGTGTACACACGTACACACACAACGTCCCGTAGTGTGTGTGTGTGTGTGTGTACGAACACAGAAGGAAAAGACGGAAGAAAGAACTGAAATCTAAAGATCAGTAAAATGGAAACTTTGCAGCATTACTTAGTTATTTAGTAAGCAGCGCCAAGTGAATTTTTACAGACTGTAAAAGCTTTGCGGACTTATCCAGAGACTAAAAAGATTTTCTCTTATTCGGAGAATTCGCGATCAAATTTATCTGCGGGCAAAATACCTGGAAGGTTTAAAGAGTTTACTGCACATCAGCTGCCCATGTATGGGCGATGGTCGGGTACATATCCGGAATTTAGGAAATGGGCGCGGTGCTGGCGAGTCCTTGAGAGTACTCTCCTACCAGTACTTACCAGAGGACTGGTAAGTACTGGTATTCCATCAGGGCTGTAGGCCCTTGGCTCACTATAGCTCACTATAGCTCTCAAAGCAGCCCGTCCACCTAAGTTTTCCCAACGCCAAGAAAACGGTCAGTTTAAAGTGGTGTCTCCTACCTACCAGAGGACCCAAAACAGAAAAGGGGACAGTACGTCACTTTCGCGAGCCGCTTCCATTTTCTATTACGACAGATTTAGGCTAATGTAACATATACGAGTGAAAAGCGACGTTCTTTGTAAGAGGACAGGTTGCTCAAAGACAGTCGACGTGTCCTGTCTTGTCTCTAATGTAGTGGTGAGTGCCTCCTGGACCTCTAACTCTAGTCATATACGTTTGTCTTAAGCTCTAAGGCAAAGTTGTACTGTATTGAATAAGAATTACATATGAAAGAAAATATCGTGCGGATGAAATTTCCATTTTCGTTCCGGGGGAGACGATTGAATCTTGCAGAGTTTAATAAATGTTATTGGAAACCTTTCAAGTTATAAAAGCATTGTCTGGCGAGCGTCTTCGACCTGGTCTGAAGTATCGCGGAAGACGATATATCTTGCGTGATGTCTCAGGGGATACATTATTGATCGTCTGGTTTATTCCATATCTTACTAGATAAATTATCAATAAGATTTGGAGTTGTATCGATGGTATGGTACGTGTGTATACCTATTTGTGCTTGCGGGGGTTGAGTCTGGCTCTTTGGTCCCGCCTCTCAACGTCATCAACTGGTGTACAGATTCCTGAGCCTACTGGGCTCTATCATATCTACACTTGAAGCTGTGTATGGAGTCAGCCTCCACCACATCACTTCCTAAGCATTCCATTTGTCTACTACTCTGACACTGAAAAAATTCTCGACGTCTCTATGGCTCATTGGGCACTCAATGTCCACCTGTGTCCCTAGTGCGTGCGCTCCTTGTGTTAAATAGTCTGTCCTTATCTACCCTATCAATCCTCTGAGAATCTTGTATGTGGTGATCAGTCCCCTCTAACTCTTGTCTCCAGCTGACATGAGGTTTAATTCCCGTAGTCTCTTCTCGTAGCTCGTGTGNATACACCATATATATATATATATATATATATATTATATATATTATATATATATATATATATATATATATATAGGGGGGTACCACCTCTGGTGCAATTATAGGGACCCACAGCCTCAGAGAAGGGAACACAGAGCATTCAGGGAAAACTTGCCATTTAACTCTGAATACTGATGAATACATGAGGGTGTTCGCTTCTCCTACCACCCCCCTTTTTTATGGGTGTACACTTTATTAAGCAAGGTTATACAGTTACATATCTGATTGTATACAAAAAATGAGCATTAAGAGGACACAAAAATAGTTCGCTTCCTAGAGGCTGTAGATTCCTCGAACTCCTCCGACGTTGGGCAGGAACCGAGGATGCAGCGAGCATTCCCCCTCTGGATCGCGACACTGAGGCGCTGAAAGAGAAAACTTGCCGCTCTAGGGTCTCTTGTGGTGTCAATGAGCTTGGAACCAAGATCCTTTAGAAACCTTCTTGCACTCTCTCCCCATGGGCCTAGGGTCTCAGACCCTATTGGAACGAAGTTGTACCGATGATCTAATTGCCTATACTTGGCTGACTTGTCTCTTTCTCTGTGTGTCGCCGCGGCTCCTGCTGTGCCGGCAGAGAGGTTGATGTATGTGGCTGCCAGGGTGGATACGCAAGTATAGTCCCATGCCAACTGTCTGCCACCCTTCCACGGACGCAGTGTGATTCCGTCTGGTCGGCCGGCAAAGCTAACAGAGTCACAGTTCAGAAGGTTGCGGGGCTCTCTCTCCGCTGGACACTGGGCAGAGGCAAGGCTTCTTTTAATGATGTCGTTTACTTCGTCGTGTCTAGTGTGCCAACCACCAGATTTTCCACAGTGCAGGCCATGCAATCCATATTCGTCAGCATCTGCCTCGCCGCAAATACACCTAAGAACAGTGTGGATAGGGGCAGCAAGACGGAGAGCGACTGCAATACGGAGCTCCTGCGGATCAAGACGTGTGCCTGTCGCAGACATAGGGACTGCCAAAAGGAAGTCCCCTGCATGGGGAGCCTGCACAGCTGTGAGGCGTGCACGATCACTGGGGGTTGTTGCTGCCTCCAGCAAAGCTGTGGCTTCTTTGTCTGCAATGGGGCTGTCCCAACTGGATTGTTTCTTGGCTTTCGGCATATATATATATATATATATATATATATATATATATATATATATATATATATATATATATATATATATATATATATATAGCTATACAGATATAGGTATAAAATATATATTTACCGTTAGCTTGGAGATTTCAATGCTGCATGAGTTAAGTTCTTGATGGACCAATCTGCTAGCTTGAAAATTTTAATGCCATGTGACTAATGTACTTGCTGGGCCAATTTCTGGGTTATCTGCTTTGACTGAATGGCACAAATGAATGAGATTAGAGCAGATATGAATAGCAGATGTTAAAAGGTCTGCGTGCGCACTTTTCTTAGGGTCCTTAATTAACATAGGATGGAAATTAATTGGAGATGTTTTATGGGCCAAAAGGCCTTTTACAGTTTTTCCTTAATTTATATATGATGGTAATAAATAAGATATGCTTTATGGGTAAAATGGCCGTCTGCATTTGTATTTAAGTTATATAAGTATCATAATTAAAACATAAGATGGATATATATTTCTATACATTTGAAGGTATTAGATTAAAAATAGTTACAAGCATCTATGGACCATTAGGCCTGCTGCTGTTTATTTACGTTCTTATGTGCAGGACTTTCTTATATATATTCTCTTAAACTCAGATTTATAAGAGTTGTCACTGTGAATGGAACTTCTATGGTTTCCTTAATGCTTATGTTTAAATAAGTAATCTTTGCATATACACTAAAACTGTATTTATCACTCAATCTTATGTTGTTTTCCTGATAATTAAGTTCACATTTCTGGAAAAGTTGGAGTGCCAGTCTTATTACAGGCAGACGTGAGTGCCAGTCTTATTACAGACAGACGTGAGTGCCAGTCTTATTACAGACACACGTGAGTGCCAGTCTTATTACAGGCAGACGTGAGTGTCAGTCTTATTACAGACACACGTGAGTGCCAGTCTTATTACAGACACACGTGAGTGCCAGTCTTATTACAGGCAGACGTGAGTGTCAGTCTTATTAGACACACGTGAGTGCCAGTCTTATTACAGACACACGTGAGTGCCAGTCTTATTACAGACAGACGTGAGTGCCAGTCTTATTACAGGCAGACGTGAGTGTCAGTCTTATTAGACACACGTGAGTGCCAGTCTTATTACAGGCAGACGTGAGTGTCAGTCTTATTAGACACACGTGAGTGCCAGTCTTATTACAGACAGACGTGAGTGCCAGTCTTATTACAGACAGACGTGAGTGCCAGTCTTATTACAGACACACGTGAGTGCCAGTCTTATTACAGGCACACGTGAGTGCCAGTCTTATTACAGACACACGTGAGTGCCTGGGGAAAAGAATTGATTTTGTTGGATGACTCCTTTTAGACTTTTGTGAATTATTTCTTGAAGTGAAGAAATCAGATATTGCAATGAGAGCGATGATGGACACCAGCTACCTGACTCCAACCATTCATCAGTACCTCACTTCTCCTACCTGGCTCCAATCATTCATCAGTACCTCACTTCTGCTACCTGACTCCAATCATTCAACAGTACCTCACGTCTCCTACCTGGCTCCAATCATTCATCAGTACCTCACTTCTCCTACCTGGCTCCAACCATTCATCAGTACCTCACTTCTCCTACCTGGCTCCAACCATTCATCAGTACCTCACTTCTCCTACCTGGCTCCAACCATTCATCAGTACCTCACTTCTCCTACCTGGCTCCAACCATTCATCAGTACCTCACTTCTCCTACCTGGCTCCAACCATTCATCAGTACCTCACTTCTCCTACCTGGCTCCAACCATTCATCAGTACCTCACTTCTCCTACCTGGCTCCAACCATTCATCAGTACCTCACTTCTCCTACCAGGCTCCAACCATTCATCAGTACCTCACTTCTCCTACCTGGCTCCAACCATTCATCAGTACCTCACTTCTCCTACCTGGCTCCAACCATTCATCAGTACCTCACTTCTCCTACCTGGCTCCAACCATTCATCAGTACCTCACTTCTCCTACCTGACTCCAACCATTCATCAGTACCTCACTTCTCCTACCTGGCTCCAACCATTCATCAGTACCTCACTTCTCCTACCTGGCTCCAACCATTCATCAGTACCTCACTTCTCCTACCTGGCTCCAACCATTCATCAGTACCTCACTTCTCCTACCTGGCTCCAACCATTCATCAGTACCTCACTTCTCCTACCAGGCTCCAACCATTCATCAGTACCTCACTTCTCCTACCTGGCTCCAACCATTCATCAGTACCTCACTTCTCCTACCAGGCTCCAACCATTCATCAGTACCTCACTTCTCCTACCTGGCTCCAACCATTCATCAGTACATCACTTCTACCTGGCTCCAACCATTCATCAGTACCTCACTTCTCCTACCAGGCTCCAACCATTACCTCACTTCTATTACTTGGCTGCTAATGGTCTTCAGTTAAGTACTCTAGCAACCTGCCCCCAGCCGGCCAATATCAGCATCCTAATAAACTCCTCATGATTAGTGTAAGTGTTCAGTGAACAACTTTGCCTGATCACCATAGCTCATTCACCAGACCATGGGATATATACACCCAGCTATATATCCTTTTTCTCTGAGAATATACATACATACACCGAGTATTATCTTTGGTTCCATACGTATAGATGGTTATGAAGGTATTGTGTTGGCCTTAATAAGGCTTCAGTGGGTGATTGGCCTTGAGGTCACCAACAGCTGGAGTTGCCTGTCACCACGGAAGCCATAACTCAGTCTCCCCAGAGATCAAGCCGGTCATATGTTACAACAACGACCACACTTCCCAGACAACAACATTAATTAAGAGGTCGCATTTCAAGTGGATGATCAATAGCACAAGACCAATTTGAGATAATAAATTACCTGCTGCAAGGATCTATCAACAACAGAGTTAGTGGCCTGAAGGAGGCCATTAATAACATTAACTTATGAATAAGGGGTCGCCATTAATTAATCAGTAAACAGAGTCCCTCATCTAAGAAAGTGATCTACAACGTAAGTTGACGACGCAAGAGCCTATCATATGCAAGGATCAGTAACTTACAGGAATAAACAAGACCATGACAGAGTGAACTCACTGAAGTCAGGAGGTCTCTTTAAGGTGGTGGCCTTAAAGAGACCCCATTAACCGGTGGAAGGGGGGGGGGGTAAATAACCGGAGAGAGGACTGGGTGTACAGTTGGCGAGGTGTGGGAACCCTCCTTACAGGGCCACTCTCAGCCTGGGGTCACGCAGGTCTGCCCTTCATGTTGATTAATTGATGGTGGGCCATGTTGCATATTCTGGTGCGGTGTGTCTTGTTCCACGGGTGAACCCTTCAGGGCAAAGGCCACGGGCGAGGCCACGGGCGAGGCCACGGGCGAGGGCGAGGCCACGCGCGAGGCCCAAGTGCTATGCCTCCAGGCCATTGGTACGGTTAAAATGAAATCAGCCACGTGTTGTCCGTAGACTTTGACTGCTCCTTTAGATTACTTATCACGACTTTGTGTCCCTGGTACCTTACTCACTCTTGTGTTGATGATATCCTCATAATGCACCCGGAGTGTGCCAGTGCAGACTACTTATCACATGCCTCTGTATGACTAACCATCCTGTGTGATGGGGATTTTTTAGCATCATGTAGCTAGCTTTTTGACGCACTATACTCCCCTTCATATAGTCTAGGACAGCTGCACAAATGCAGATATGGCTTAATGTGTTAATAAGAAAATAAACATTTTTCTTTTAAAAAGAGAAAAAGTTTATCATTCGACTAAACCATGATAAAACTATCATCGTTTAGTCGACAACAATGAACGTGGATTTATCCAGGTTATGAGAGAGGGTGACAAAGGTGGAGAGAGGAGAAGGGGGCGAATAGTGAGGGAGAGAGATGAGAGAGAGAATATGGGTGATAGGGGGAGAGAGAGAGAGAGAGAGAGAGAGAGAGAGAGAGAGAGAGAGAGAGAGACCGAGAGAGAGAGAGAGAGAGACCGAGAGAGAGAGAGACCGAGAGAGAGAGAGACCGAGAGAGAGAGACCGAGAGAGAGAGAGACCGAGAGAGAGAGAGAGAGAGAGAGAGAGAGAGAGAGAGAGAGAGAGAGAGACAGAGAGACAGAGACAGAGAGACAGAGACAGAGAGACAGAGACAGAGAGACAGAGACAGAGACAGAGAGACAGAGACAGAGAGACAGAGACAGAGAGACAGACAGAGAGACAGACAGAGAGACAGACAGAGAGACAGACAGAGAGACAGACAGACACACACACACACACACACACACACACACACACACACACACACACACACACACACACACACACACACACACACACACACCCAAGTCACTGCTGGGTACTTTCATGTCTTATAAGATGAAATAAAAGATAAAACATGAACCTCCAAATCTCAACTTAATTCCAAATCGTTACATTGCAGACGATGAGTGACAATAACATGGCCTGAAGACTTGACGAGCAGACCACGCATCAGATAGTGAAGAAACGCCGACGGTGCGGTCCTTCCTGGACCATTATCAAGTCCTGTAACAGAAGAGTCGTGAAGGTACTTGCCTGTACCTTCAAGAGGAAGCTACAGGCATATATGTAAGGTAAGAGTGTGAGACCAGTAGTGAGGACCACGTAGGAAAGACGTAAGAATAGGATGGTGTAAGATTGAGGTAATAATAGGATGAATGTAAGAATAAGGTCAGAATAGGATGATTGTAAAAATTAGGTTAGAATAGGATGAATGTAAGATTGAGGAAAGAATAGGATGAATGTAAGAATAAGAAGCAGATAAAAATAAGATGAAAGGTAAGTATAAGAAAAGGGCAGGAATAAGAGACGGGCAAAACTTAGGTCAGATCACACGTTTGTTAAGAATATTGCAACTTTTGAGTATGTACTGTGAAAGGGAAGAGTGAACAGCAACTTGGCCAGGACTAAGGGTCATGTTGGGTATCGCAGCTGATTCATGAAGGCGGCGCTTGTGAAGGGTAGACGTGGGGATGCGACACTACTCTAAGCCACTTCGGCAAACCTTATTTTTACCCTAAACTGCATCCTGATGACCTACTACCAAATAACACACCCCTGATACGCTAATGCCAGTATCCCTGATAATCCCAGTATCAAACCCTGATAACCTATGAATAAAATCCACAAGGGCCGTGACGAGGATTTGAACCTGCGTCCGAGAGCATCCCAGACGCTGCCTTAATAAGAACATAAGAACATAAGAACAAAGGTAACTGTAGAAGGCCTATTGGCCCATACGAGGCAGCTCCTATTTATAATCACCCAATCCCACTCATATACGTGTCCAACCCATGCTTGAAACAATCGAGGGATCCCACCTCCACCACGTTACGCGGTAATTGGTTCCACAAATCAACAACCCTGTTACCGAACCAGTACCCACCCAAGTCCTTCCCAAATCCAAACCTATCCAACTCACTCTAATGTAATCGACTGAGCTACGACTGAGTGTAGTGTAGTGTGCCTGATAACCTACTCTGTACCACATCCTGAAACCCTTTATCTAACCTAACCTATTCGGCTTTGGGATGATAAGAGAAGCAGCCGAGATAAGCATGAAAGCAATAAGAAAGCAGAGCAGTAATACAAAGACTAGCAGCATTACAGATGACAAATCCACCCGCCCAGCTTGAGTGCCGAGGGCAGTATGGAGCCAGTTAAAACTTGTGGTCGTGTCAGACCTGAGGACACCACCATAACTTACCCTGTTAATTAAACAAAAGCTTATGGCCCTCCTTCCTCTGTCCTCGCTCACTACCCGACGCGCTGGCTAGCCTATGGTGGAGGGAGGGAGGGATTTATCAGGGAAAGCACCATACCATTACGACTATATAACACTGAGAAGGGGTCAGGATAAGGATTTGGGATGGGACGGGTGGAAAGGAATGGTGCCCAACCACTTAGACGGTCGGGGATTGAACACCGACCTGCAGGAAGCGAGACTGTCTCTCTACCGTCCACCCCAAGTGGTTGGGCAGCCTATGGTGAAGCCAAACTGTTGTTTAGCTTATCTGGACGCCATTATTCAGGACTTAAAATGTAGATGATTGTGTTTTGTATCTTGTGGATGTGCGTGTGTGCTTACCTGGCTACGCATGTCATTCTATCGCTACTAGGATCAAGATACGGTTCTAGAGCCCTGTTGCTTCATAGTTAGTGTATCTGATTAATTTGTACTTACTATTCCATGGTTCCAGTAGGCCTGCTCTATTGTAATTGTTCTTGAAGCTGCGTGCGAGTGCATGCGTGTTGAAATTGGAGTAAGTTTATTGAGTCATAAATACACACAAAGGGGTGAGGCAGCTCAAGCTATTCTCACCACGTTCAGTATATCGTGTTCATATATATATTATATATATAAATAATGTGTGTGAGGTGTGTCCTTCTGTGAGGTCACACATACCAGTTGATTGACAGTTGAGAGGCGGGACCAAAGAGCCAAAGCTCAACCCCCGCAAGCACAATTGTGTGAGGTCACACATCACATAAGGACTCAACAGTACCACTTTCCCCACACCACAAGTGAGGACTTCTTTACAGTTTTAAATTTTTTGCTGTCGTTCAAAACACTTTAACCTGATTTTCTAACGCTCAAAGCAAATATTTTCATTTAAATTATTGCTCAAAATTCTTTCTCATTATTTAGCAATTATTTAACTGTCTATTTAACAAATTTTGTTTAAAAAACTATTTTTTTCTGAACCGCCGTATGTTGAGATGATTAAATCCTCTTTATTTTTTGCAAAGGTTACATTACTCCGACCTGTTAGTCTTTTACTTCTCCCTCTAAATAAAGTTGAGCAATCTTTATGGCCTAAATTACAGTCCAAAATGCAAATTACTCTCCAACTTGTAAATAATTTTTGTTGAGTCGTGTTGACTTGTGTTGCGATAGTTGCTGAACACCACACACACTGGCCTGGAAGGAGGAGCAATCAATAACTGGTGTCTGCGCCCTCCACACACGCATAGTTTGATGAACCTATTCAACTTCTAAGGTGTTCCAGCAAGAGGACTGAGACTTCAGACTTCACGAAGTTTGGTTGAAGTGCTCTGGCAAATCCCTGAGACATTAGCATCTGCCACCGCAAAGGTCGTCTGATTGTCATCTCCGCTTGTAATTACCATTACAAGCGGAGTGACAAGTCCGCTTGCCACTCATTTGTCCAGATTTCGTGATGCTTCCCACCAAAAATTCTACAACTTTCGACACCTTAGAAGGAACACTTGGAAGACACAATAATTTCCCTTATTCCTTGCGGATCTGTCTATTGCTAAACAGAGCTGTGTTCTGGGGGCTATCTTCATTAGTCCTATCAAACTAGGTCTGCATTAAAAACATAACTGTCATATTTTATAAAAAATTAACGAAAATACACTACAAAGAATAAATAAGAACACATATCCCAATTTGACATTCGTAAGATTAATTAACACGAATCCACACGAAATATTTGCGTAATCAAGAATAACTACTGTGATGTTCTTCCAGAATATAGTTTGTTCACTCCACAGTCATGAAAAGTTTTGAACGTTTCTGGACACGACCACAAATCATTAATATTAACGGCATGAGAATTTCATAATAATATTATTTATCTAAACCATGCCACATTTAATAATCTCGGCATCAATTACCTGAATTACGTTCATAATTCATTTTAAACTCTGAAGTCTTGATCACAACAAAATACCTCTGGCTGGTTACCATTAATCAAACTACTCTCTTAAACCTTGAAGCCGAACTTGAAGCTTATGACTCATGGTCCTCACCACGCAGGTTGTGACTCATGGTCTTCACCACGCAGGTTGTGACTCATGGTCCTCACCACGCAGCGTGTGACTCATGGTCCTCACCACGCAGCGTGTGACTCATGGCCCTCACCACGCAGGTTGTGACTCATGGTCCTCACCACGCAGCGTGTGACTCATGGTCCTCACCATCCAGCTGATAACACTATTGTCTCTTGTTTATGTTTTTGGAGAGTGTAAAAACAGCAAACTTTCGGGAGACTGAAAAATAAGACATCATCTGACACCAAGTCGAGGTCCGCAACACGTAACTCCTTTGTTATAACTTCCCCAATCATGTTCCTTGTCATTGAGGGTGTTGGCCATGGTCTTAAAAAAACTCTCACTTGTCAGTGTGTTGGCAATGATCACGATAAACCCTCAGTTGTCAGTGTTGGGTTTGGTCTCAACAAATTCTCATTTGAAAATGTATTGGCGATGTTAACTGCAAACCCTCAGTTGTCTGTGTTGGAGACGACTTTATTTAACCATCAGTTTCCAGTGTTTAGGGGATGCTCTTAATAAACCTCTAATTATGTGTACTGGCGATGTTCTTAATAAACCCTAAGTTGTCAGTGCGCTGGTGTGAGAGAATGGTGATCTCTGACTTGTCCCCATTGGCTTTAGTGATATGCACTGAGCATTGGTTGGCCCTCTTACCCTAGGACATAATTACCTTGTGGGGCGTGTACGGATCAGCTTCTCAGCTTCTCCCCCGAATCAACCTACCCTGGCTTTGCGCCCTGGCGAGGCCACTCCAGATCAGGCCGACACCAGAGCGCAACTCCATAGTCTCCTGAGACTGACGGATGCCTACTACGGATCAATGATCACATTGGCAGATTAGATGTAGAGTGTATGGTGACATGCGGTGTCTGGTTGTACTAGCAGATGACAGTTTATACGTCTCGTCTATATAATCATGGGTGGATCCTGTTGCCATTTTAGACGGAGCATGTAGCTGGAAAGGGGACAACCTGTCCTCTTAAAAATAACGTCGCTTTTGGCTCTTATGTGCGCTATGGCCAAAAGTGGACGTAATTTGAAATGAAATCGACTCACAAAAGTGACGTACTGTTCCGTTTTCTGTTTGAGTCGTCCTGCCTACTCGGAAAGGTTAGGAGAGGAAACTTTCAATTAAGGTTTTTATAACGTTTTGAAACTATGAGAATTTCCTGCCCACCTAACCTACCAGAGAACCCTTAACTTACTGTTGTTGAAAAAAAAATCCCAAATTTATTTTCATTTTTCTTTCATTTTCAAATTACGTTCCCTTTCGGCCGTACGGGCAAACGGCCAAAAGCGACGTTATTTTTAAGAGGACAGGTTGCATACCCACCACAACCCGGTTGGTCCGGCACTCCTTGAAGAAAACAATCTAGTTTTCTCTTGAAGATGTCCACGGTTGTTCCGGCAATATTTTTGATGCTCGCTGGTAGGACGCTGAACAACCGTGGACCTCTGATGTACATACAGTGTTCTCTGATTGTGCCTATGGCACCTCTGCTCTTCACAGATTCTATTCTGCATTTTCTTCCATGTCGTTCACTCCAGTACGTTGTTATTTTACTGTGCAGATTTGGGACCTGTCCCTCCAGTATTTTCCATGCGTATATTATTTGGTATCTCTCTCGTCTCCTTTCTAGCGAGTACATTTGGAGAGCTTTGAGACGATCCCAATAATTTAGATGCTTTATCTCGTCTATGCGTGCCGTATATGTTCTCTATTCCCTCTATTTCAGCAATCTCTCCTGCTCTGAAGGGGGAAGCGAGTACTGTGCAGTACTCAAGACGGGACAACACAAGTTGAAGAGTACAACCATTGTGATGATCTCTGGACTTGAAAGTTCTCGTAATCCATCCTATCATTTTTCTGGCTGTCGCAATACTTGCTTGGTTATGCTCCCTAAACGTTAGGTCGTCGGACATCATTATTCCCAAATCCTTGACATGCGGTTTTCCTACTATGGGCAGATTCGATTGTGTTTTGTACCCTGTATAATGTTTCAGATCCTCATTTTTGCCGTATCTGAGTACGTGGAATTTATCACTGTTAAACATCATATTATTTTCTGCTGCCCAGTCGAAAACTTTGTTAATATCTGTTGTATAGTTTAACAATGTCTTCAGCAGAGGTAATTTTCATGCTGATTTTTGTATCATCTGCAAAGGATGACACGAAGCTGTGACTTGTATTTTTGTCTGTATCTGATATGAGAATAAGGAACAGTAGTGGTGCAAGGACTGTACCTTGAGGTACAGAGCTTTTAACTGCGCTCGGACTCGATTTTACTTGATTGACTGTTACTTGTGTTCTGTTCGACAGGAAATTGAGTATCCTTTACCAGTTATACCCATTGACCTCATTTTGTGTGCAATCACTCCATGGTCACATTTGTCGAATGCCTTTGCAAAATCTGTGTATACGACATCTGCATTATGTTTTTCTTCTAATGCCTCAGTGATTTTGTCATAGTGCTCAAGTAGCTGTGAGAGGCATGATCTTCCTGCTCTAAATCCACGTTGGCCTGGATTGAGGAGATCATTGGCTTCCATGAATCTAGTGACCTGACTCCTGATCACTCTCTCAAATACTTTTATTATGTGGGACGTTAGTGCAACTGGTCTATAATTCTTTGCCAATGCTTTGCTACCTCCCTTGTGTAGAGGGGCAATGTCTGCTGCTTTAAGCGCATCTGGTATCTCCCCTGTGTCCAAGCTCTTCCTCCACACTATACTGAGTGCCTTTGCTACTGGCACTTTGCATTTCTTTATAAATATTGAGTTCCATGAGTCTGGACCCGGGGCTGAGTGCATGGGCATATTGTCAATTTCTCTTTCAAAATCTGCCACGCTCGTGTTGATATCATTCATATTTACAGGTGTTTGGATATCATTCACAAAGAAATTGTCCAAATCTTCCACTTTCATGCTGAGTATCGGAGTGCTAAACATGTCCTCATACTGCTTTTTTAGGATTTCACCAATTTCTTTGTCATCCTCAGTGTATGAACCTTCACTAATACGAATAGCTCCAATACTGGCAGTGGTTTTTTGCTTTTGATTTAGCATATGTGAAGAAATATTTTGGGTTTTTCTTTATTTCTTGAATTGCTTTCTGTTCTAGTTGCCTTTCTTCAGTCTGATAGGAATGCTTCAGTCTCTGTTCGGTTTCTTCAATCTCCCTGTTTAAATTATTTCTTCTTTGTATGGAGAGTCATGTCTGCTTAATCATTTCCGTTAATTTCTTTCTTCTTTTGTAATGTCGTCTGCGTTCTCTTTCTACATTTGACCTCTTTCTGGCTTTCCTCAAAGGAACATGTTTCAGACAGACTTCATATGCTTCAGAAGTCAGTTTTTCTATTCCTTGTGTAGGATTTTTATTCCTTAGAACATTTTCCTATTGAATGTTTGTAAGTTCCTTGTTTATTTTCTCCCAGTCTATCCTCTTATTATTAAAATTGAATTTATTGAATAACCTTTCTCGCTTGTTGTTTCTCTTGGGCCTACTACCGTTATTAATGTTAGTTTGTACATATAACATGAACAATTGTGTAACTAGCTTCAAAAGATTGTCACTTGCTTAGCTAAACGAACTATGTGGTTCAGTTCCTGAACCCTTTATGTGCTTCTGTAACCCTTTCCACCACTGCCCACGGGATGGGTATGGGATGCATAATAAAGCAAGAAATTGAATTGAAATTGAATTGGCTGTCCTGACTTCGCCAATGGTTTTGATAACCCTTCCTCCACCACTCCAAGTGATATCTGAGGAACCGATAGTTCACCCAGTGACATGTGTGTATAGTAGAAACTGCATTCTGATTGGTGTGCTGTGTGGAAAGCCTCGCCATAACGAGATTCGAGGCACGAGTTCAGCCATCTCACTTTGAGCTCCATCTCGTCATTCCTAGTATAGCAACTAAGGCCTCAAGACATGGATCTCAACCCAGAGCTCCCGAGTCCCATCACTCCTTAAGCTACATTAACTCTATACACATTCTGAGAGAAACGACTCCCATTCATCGACGGCTAAGAAGACGAAGCGCGCGTATCAATGTCTGGTGTGGATGTTGAGTAAGTATTCCAGTCATTGTGTGTACACTAATTGAAACTCACATTTTCTTGATTGTGAAGATAGCCCAGTGAGCCTGGTGAATGTTCTTGACGCTGGTGCATCTATTCAGCACAATAAGATATGCCCCAGATTGCCGTTTCTTGACCGCGCACATGTTTGAGAAGGTATTATGTTTGAGAAGGTATTTACAACACTTGCCAATTACTTGTCCATTCGATTATTCCAAAACATCATTTTGAGCACCAAAATATGGACAATCATATCATATACCAGTCTCCGTGGTGTAGTGGTAAGCCTGGCGTTCCGCGAACTCTTTGTCATGGGTTCGTATCCTGGCCGGGGAGGATTTACTGGGCGCAAATCCTTAACTGTAGCCTCTGTTTAACTCAACAGTAAAATGGGTACTTGGTTGTAACAACGATTCTCCGTGGGGGGTCGTATTCCAGGGACCTGCCCGAAACGCTACGCGTACTAGTGGCTGTACAAGAATGTAACAACTTCTTGAGGTTATCTTGAGATGATTTCGGGGCTTTAGTGTCCCCGCGGCCCGGTCCTCGACCAGGCCTCCACCCCCAGGAAGCTGCCCGTGACAGCTGACTAACACCCAGGTACCTATTTTACTGCTAGGTAACAGGGGCATAGGGTGAAAGAAACTCTGCCCATTGTTTGTCGCCGGCGCCTGGGATCGAACCCAGGACCACAGGATCACAAGTCCAGTGTGCTGTCCGCTCGACCGACCGGCTCCCTTGTATATACTTGTATATATCTAAAAAAATATATCTCTTCCTCATTCATATTTTGCCGATTTGGCTAGGAAGTTGTCTGGTGGGTGTGCGTGTATTTCCTCCTCGAAGAGGCCTTCTGCATTTCTTCTGTTTCAGCAACACTTTGTAGTCTTCGTTTTGGCACTTCTATGTGGCTGTCAAGTAGTTTAGGAGTCACAGTTATTGATCGTGCTAAGTGTTCACATTTGTGCCGTTGTCTGGTCGCACGACTTTTGTGACTCACTACAGACCTGTAGTACGACAACCTGTCCTCTTACAAAGAGCGTCGCATTTCGATCGTATGCATTACATAAGGCCAAAAATTATCGTACTAAAATATGGAAGCGGCTCGCGAAAGTGACGTACTGTCCCGTTTTCTGTTTTGGGTCCTCTGGTAGGTTAGGACAGGACATATTAACTTAGGAGGACGGGCTGAGTACAATATGCTTGTTGCAGACATTTTGTCTGTCGTACTAAGGTCAAGTGTTTTTCAAGGTGGTGTTTAAGTATGTGTGTTTTATTTTGAGTGATAATCAATGGTACTGGGGTGGATCATGTCTAGCTTCCTCTTCTCTATCGCCTTCAGTAGGAACAGCAGCACCCTTTATCACTCGGTGATAAAGGGTGCTGCTTTATATTACTATTATTTATGTGTATAAATAATAGTAATATAAAATTGAATTTAATATATACAGTTAATATACTAGAAATGTTCAACTGTAAATGTGTTCATAGGAGTCCCACCCTTTACGGGTCTGCTCAAATGTCATTAATGAATGGCTAGGTTGTACAGCATTCAGTACAAGCCTAGTCAGTGGTATATAATCTCATCCTTAGGGGTTAACACTAACTACTATTTTCATAAATGATAATTTGTGCAGTCTTGGCAGATAATTTGTGCAGTAAAATTATTTTTGTTGAATTTTATAATTGAAAAGTTAAAATTCCCTAAATTGGGAATATAAACAAATCAATTTAAATTGTTTAGTAGCCTCTCATTATTCTCTGGTAATACTTAATGTGTTGATTAGTTTGCCAGCAACATGGCCCTATAATCTCGTGAAAGGTGAACACCATCGACTCACGAAAAAGGTCAAGCTGTAATTATAAATTATAGTAAGACCATTAGGTCCATAAGGCTAAAGGGCTAATGAGCACAACAGCAATTGTTAACTAGAACACCTGCACCACCATGAACAACAAGACCAGCAACGTCACAGACGAAACGACAGCAACGCCATTTATAATAATAGGTAGCCTACAGCAGCAAAATATATTACCAACACTCATTATAGTGAACATGGTGTCGTAGGAGCATGTAATAACATCATTGTGAAGAGCAGCAATATTTACCAGTAATATAGAGGGGGCGGAGGCAGGGTGCGGGGCTGGAGGTTTATTGACGGTGGAGAGAGGTGAGAGGACTCAGTACCGGTGCAACTGTTGTGGGGGGAGGGTGTTAGGCGTCGCCACTCCCAGACTCTTGACTTTCCCGGAGTGCACGAAGCTCCATGTTGTGTATATCTCTGATCAAGTTTCCCGGCTGTGTTGTGTGATGTTATTTAGAGTGAATAAACGATTAGTCATGTGAAAGGAAATTGCCACGGAGTCCCTAGCTGACCTGAATGAAATCGCCAATTAATTTGTGTGTAATGAAGAGATTGGTGGACAAGGGGGGAGCGTGTTAGACTGGCAATGGTACACAGTTATCATTCCCCGGATGATCAGTGACACTTGTTGATCCACAGTATAACATCTGTTGAGGTTTATGGATTGACTTTGACCATCACACTCCATTCACAGGTTAGTGCCGTCCAAGTGGTTGGGGCACCATTCCTTCCCACCGTCCCATCCCAAAGCCTTATCCTGACCCCTTCCCAGCGCTATAAAGTCGTAATGGCTTGGCCCTTTCCCTGATAATTAAAATTAAATTAGTGCTGTCGCGTAAGTACATACACACCCCTACACAAAACTGCATACATATATACTCACAAAATTCCATATTCTCACAAATACACACTATATATTATTCAATATATATAATATAATTAATATATATAATCAATATATTAATAATTAATATATATATCAATATATATAATATAATTAATAATATAATCAATATATATAATATAATTATGCAATACATATATAAATGTATATAATTATTCAATATAATAGTAATTATGCAATATAATACGAATAATTATTCAATATAATACGAATCTTATCTATTTTCCTTTTTTTTTTTTAACTTGATAAGGCAGTTGAAATATTGACGCTCCAGTGTTCATTTAATAATTTTATTAAGGCCTAAAGTGTTTCGTTATCCCTTGTTAACATTATCAAAGGCACAGTTCAAATGGTTAAATGATGATTGATTGATGAAAGGAAAGAAATGGCCGTGCCACCCAAGCGGTGGCACGGGTAAGAATAGCCCTTACGAAACGGTTAAAAGATTCTGTGCTGCGGGATAGACAGCCGAAGATGAGGTGAAGGTGCCTTCAATACTCGGCCCATCTTCCTGTTTAGATAGTACTGTATTTATAGTAACGATGACGACCATCGGACATAATGATGTAAATGGCAATTAGAAAGTAGAAATCGACACTTGAATTTGGGCAAACCGGAATAATTTTGGTGTTGGTGTTGCAAAGAAAGCTTAACCTAATCGTAATTTAACCTTCCTAGGCCTAATATACGCTATACCTAACATAATACATATGTGCTGTACTAAGCCTAGGAATATTTAGTTTGGTTTTCAGCTATATTTTTTTTTATCGGACTATAAAGTGTCCAAAAATTTTACAAAACAAAAATTCTAGTAGTACAAAATTTTACTATGTAATTGTCCATTACGTCTATGTATGATGATGATGAACCAGCTCCATAGGCTCTTGACTTCTTTTAACAATGGATCAAGAATAATGGGAAACATAATTGTATTAAAAACAGCACCTTGTTTGACCTAGTTGTGATTTAGATTGAAAAGTTAGATGGATAAATATATTTTTGAGAATAAGTATGGACTCGTGGGCCATTGGCTCTCAGCAATGTCCTTTGTACTTTACTTCCTATTTGATCTTGTTCTTATTGCATAGCATCTATAGGAAACTAGTCACGGAGCTGAAACAGATTCCATAAACATTGTTAGATAACAAGTTTCATACACACGAACATTTCTAAAGACACACCATCTCAACACACACTATTCTGCTAGTATACTTAATTGGGCACACATTAAGTCACTAGGCTACAGTCCAGTCTGCTGCTTACGTAGGCAACAAGACCTGTAGAACAAAATAGTTCTACGTATTATGTATGACGGAGAGATGAGTATAAACTATCTCTAGGATGGGATCAGGGATGTCAATTCTTGCTCTGCAAACCCCACTAAACTTTTTGACATGACCACAAATATAAGACAAAACAGAGAAGGCTGTGTAAGTTCTATATTCCTTGACACTATCTGTTTTATCCTGATATCATCTATCAACAGTTCAGTGTTTTCCCTGTAATCCAAGCTTGCTTCTCTATCTTGTACACCAGTCTTAATGAGCAACATTATCAAATGCATTTTGATAATTTAGGTAGACAAAATTTCCAGCCAATTTTTTTCATTCGTATTTTGATAACACTCATTAAGTGAAGTCGGTCTAGCATAATTCTTTCACCTTCAAGGAAATTGCTTGAAAATCATGTTATATATTGTTTATGGGGTTATATTTGAAATTATATGTAGATTGTTTATTTTTTCTTTGTCAATATACTTCTCTATTAAGCTGTCAGCTATGTATCCTGACTCTTGTAATGAATTCATGAATGTTGACAAAATTGTATTAGTTAATCTAGTTTATATTCAGCTTTAAATGAACCCGTTTTAAATTCACCTCTTACCATTATTAATCATATCATGTTATTAATTTGATTTTTCTTTTAAATGATCATACTTATTATTATAATGTCTTGTAACCGAACTAACATATATATATATAAAATATATATATATATATATTATATATATATATAAAATATATATATATATATATATATATATATATATAATATATATATATATATATAATATATATATATATATATATATATAAATATATATATATATATATATATATATATATATATATATATATATATATATATATAGTGTGTGTGTTCCCTTCGGGAATCTTAGTTTCATAATACATAAGAGAATCATTGACATAACAAACATCTTGTTAAAATTCTTTAACAAGGGTGGATAGGGAAGGAGGAGACGAGAGAGGGATAAGAGGGGGAGAGAAGAGGAAGAGAGATAAGGGAGAGAGAGAGAGAGAGAGGAAGAGACGCGGAAGGGGGGTAGTGAGGGGAGGAGATAAAGAACAGACGTAAAGAGATGAGGAGACTGGGAGAGAGAGGAAGGGAGAAGAGAGACCCGGGCGTCGGCAGGTTCTTCCCTTCCCTCGTAATTAATAAAGTTAAGAAATCGAATTTGATTTTAAAAGATTATGATCTTCAGCTGTTACCTTATTCTGGATCTGATCACTTTCCAACCCTTTACAGACAATCCATCCTTCTGTTCAGATAGTACATATTGTAACTATGTACATATATTACATATATAGACATAATGGATAGATAGTAGAATTTGATACTATTCATGTTCGAGTCCGAAAAAAAAACTAAGTTATTCCTAGGCCTAGTATAGCTCACACATGTACTATATTAGGCCTCAGATAGCATGTATTAGGCCTAGGAAGCTTAGGTTAGTTTAGGTTGTTTTTGCACCATAAATACAAAACCTTTTCCATTTTGTTCAAATTCAATAGTAACTATTTCTACTTTCTAATTGTCGATTACGTCATATGTGTACGAAGGTCCTCATCGTTACTATAAGTATTAACTAAACAGGAGGATGGGCTGTACAGAGAATACTTGTCACACTTGGCGAAAAATTTGTGCCGTCTGTCTGCCTCCTGTTTTAGAATGGTGGAACTACATTGGCCGTTTTCCAGAGTATTGTGAAATTAGGGGTCTCTTTGTCTCTAAAGAAACCCTTATTAGTTAACAAAATACAAAGTAGTTGTATTTGTTAAATACAAAGTACCTTTGAAGTTTTCTTTATGTGCCACATTTATATGAAATTTAATATCCTATTGACGTTTGTCGAATAGTTCTGCTAGGCTGTATCGTCACCGCGTCTAACTGTGACTCGTCCAGTATTATTTTTGACAACGTTATTTCCCGCAACATTTGCATCATTTCTTTGTGTTGAACTCATGAAGTCTCTCGTTGGGTCTCACAAAAGCCGTCTTGCTGTTTTCTAAGTAAATAACCGGTATCCTAAAGTTGACCAAGCGGTATTTTACTGCTGTTCTCCTAATACAGCTTCGTAACATTGTTTTATAACTGTATATAACTGTATATAGCTGTCTTTAGCTTCTGCCACAAAATGAAATGACCTCTTGACTTCTTTCCCGGACTTGTGTTTAATACTTCTGATTTTGTAGAACCTCTCTGTAGTCTTCGTTATGTGATGAGGCTGTAGGATAAAAATGAGACTTGTGACAGCCCGAGAGAGCAAGCTAGAGACTGTATAGCTGGTTCAAAGCATTGAAACATTCAATAGTAATTGTACTGCATTTAATAATACACTGGATGAGGTACCCGGAATTGCTCCAGTGACAAACTGCTGTTCGACCTGATGCTTGGATCGACCTGTAGCCCATGTCGGCTCGGTATCCTTGTCGACCAAATGCCCATGTCACCCTAGTACTCAAGAGCCGTACACGGAGGACAACACCAACTAACTGATCACTATTTAAGAAATTCTAATACTCAGCTAGCCACCTTCCTGTGATTTAGAAGGGGGTAATCGAAGCGTTAGTAACAAGACACCTGGTGTTGTTCTTCAGCTATATCTTGCTCTGGTTAAGCCCCATTTAGATTATGCAGTTCAGTTTTGGTCGCCATACTATAGAATGGATATAAATTCGCTTGAACGTGTCCAGCGTAGGATGACTAAGTTAATTCCCCAAATTAGAAATATTTCATATGAAGAAAGATTAACAAAGCTTAGCTTGCATTCACTGGAAGGGCGAAGAGTTAGGGGTGACATGATAGAGGTTTACAAGTGGATGAATGGACATAACAAAGGGGATATTAATAGGGTATTAAAAGTATCAACACAAGCCAGAACACGAAACAATGGATATAAATTGGATAAGTTTAGATTTAGGAAAGACTTGGGTAAATACTGGTTCGGTAACAGGGTTATTGATTTGTGGAACCAATTACCGCGTAACGTGGTGGAGGTGGGATCCCTCGATTGTTTCAAGCGTGGGTTCGACATGTTTGAGTGGGATTGGGGGGTTATAGATAGGAGCTGCCTCGTATGGGCCAATAGGCCTTCTGCAGTTAACTTGTTCTTATGTATGGCAATGGAACTCGATTTCCTGCTTTATGGATCAATGAGGCTGACAAATCCCGCCGATGTTAAGCACTTACACCTCAACAATATAGTTATATCGAACTAAGACTAGGGAAAGGATATCATAGGTCCATTAAAAAGGTTCATTAAAAACTGAGGCTGACACAAATATAGGTCCATTAAAGGATAGATTTAGGAAAGACTTGGGTAAATACTGGTTCGGTAACAGGGTTGTTGATTTGTGGAACCAATTACCGTGTAACGTGGTGGAGGTGGGGTCCCTCGATTGTTTCAAGCGTGGGTTGGACATGTATATGAGTGGGATTGGGTGGTTATAAATAGGAGCTGCCTCGTATGGGCCAATAGGCCTTCTGCAGTTGCCTTTGTTCTTATGTTCAATCACAGTGAAAAGTTGGCTCATTGAAGCCTGAAGAGGTTAACCATCAAACGTCAACAAGCAGAATAACAGGCTGATTGGCCTTGACTGGTGAGACGAATTACCCAAACTTCGTACTAGTAACAATAGTGGTTGTCATGAGATAAGAAATTATAAGTAATAGCAAAACAACAATAATAACAAAAGTAGTAAGAGTGACAACAAAAGCTGGCAAAAGCATAGTAGCACTACAACAAGTATCAACAACTACAACAGGTGCAGGTCAGTCTAGAATAGGTGCTGCAACGGCACGGATGAAACAAAAGCTACGAATGTGAACCTGCAGCAGCAAAATTTGTATGACCAAAAAACATCAAAATGAACAACTGCCGGAAGACCATTTAAAAACATTAATTCTGACGAGCATTTAAAAACATTAATTCTGACGAGCATTTAAAAAATATTATTCGGAAGTGCAGCAACATTACATGCAAGCAGCGGAGGGACTAGAGCAACGGAGCACGCTGGACCGTGTTCTGTTTTTTTTTTCTACCACAGACGTGGCCACACATTTACAGTGCTAACCAGTATATATACGTTTTCTTCTGTCCGTCCATGGACAGGGTTAGAGATCTGTGATCTGTAGAGAGCTCAGTCGACTTGAGAATGGTCCAGGACGGACCGAAACGTCGTCGTCCCTCACCTTCTAGTGTGTGGTCTGGTCAACTTAGAGATCTGTTAACATATAGTTCAGTGATTTATTGAACAATCAACCACAGATGGTGATTCTATGCTTCTAAAATGCTAATCTAACCTCAAACATAAATGCACCGATTTACGTTTGTCCTACATAAAGTGTTTGAGATGTCTTTTTTACATAGCGTCACTAATGTGCGTTACAGTGGTGAAATGCAGTTCTGACCAGCTTCCACATATCCTGTATACAAATACACCTACATATATCTAATACACACATACCTACACACTTCCACATATATACACATACACCTATGTCTCTCCTACTTTGACAGGATAAGATAGCTTCTATAAAAACTAGTATGATATCAAACACTTAAACACTGAAGGCAATTAAGATGCTTTTACAAGCTCAGGTTATGTTACACACATTGTATAACAGAGTATTACATACTGTATAGGTGCAATACACTGCATGACATGCATTACATAGTCAATCTGGGTACAAGTTCAATATATCAAGTGTTACAGTATTCATATAGTAATTACACAGTTCAGCATACCTCAGCCCAGGAGGGCGTAAGTCAGTTATTATGTGACAGTCTACAATATAATGTCAAGAGAGTGCATGATTTCTCTTTCATAAAGTTGACACACGGAGTATTCGACATTTGGGTTTTGAGAAAGCTGCCAGATACGTCTATATCCCAGGCGTATTCTGGCCACTATAACATCACATTGCCGAGTTCTTGCTATATTAGTCCATATATAAATGTCTCCTCACGATATTTATAATGTTTAATGCTACAACTTTCAGGCCTTGTGAATTTGTTAGGTCAGTAAGATTTCATTAGATTTTTTTAAGTATTCTCTTTGTCACTGCTAATGAAACCCCACATCAATTTCTACTACTGGCTTTCTGCAGGCTGTCTTTGCAAGCATATCTAGTGTCATGCCTTGAGATGCCAACATGTGATGGTATCCAAAGGAATTTATTTTCAAATCTGTTTTCTTTAGCAGCTAAAACATTCATTCGTATATCAATGACTATTTTCTGGGTGTCACTATTATGTGCGTTCACTGCCAAGAGTGCACTCTGCGAGTCTGCTTTTCTTTAAAAATTCAGTGGCAACATCATACCCATACCCTGGATACTCTCAGTGATGCTTTTGTGGTTAATTGTTTTAATATTGTTGTTGTTGTTTAAGATTCGTTACTTGGAACAAAAAGTTCCAAGCAGCACGGGCTATGGTGGAGCCGTAGTGGACTTATATGCAGCGTGTACACTATCTTTCTTGGGTGCAATTATAAAATCAACTGATAGATCCCAGTTGTCCCATGGATTAATTGATAATCATATGCAGCGTGTACACTATCTTCTGGGTGCAATTATAAAATCAACTGATAGATCCCAGTTGTCCATGGATTAATTGATTAATCATTAATTGAGTTGGGTACATACTTAATATTTTGATGGAGTTGGCTACCTCGTAAAACCAAAATGCATAATCAGATTTTGTTTACAGACATCAGGTGAATGTAGCATATTAAAAAGTTCAGCTTGCCATTTCATATGTTGCCGAGATCTATCAATGCCTTCACGTCGAAACTGTGCTAATAGACAAAATTCACTCACTTATAATAGGTAATTGTAACTCTGCTCCCATATTAACTATTCTCGTGGACTTTGGAGCCCAAAGGATGAGACACACAGCTTCATTTTGCATGTTTCATGAAATTTAGCTTTGTCAGTATACAGTGTTAGATGTAAGCATTGTAGTCAATCATTGAGCGTATAAATGATACCTAAAACATTCTAGCAAGTCACACGTTAATTCCATGATTGACACCAACAAGGACACGGAAGGATTTAATC
>WNGS01162917.1:441884-457858 GCA_020271785.1 Procambarus virginalis | reverse complement strand
TTACCAAGACAATGTAATGTATACTATAGGGGAAAACACTCTTGGATTCACTCGGATGTTTGTGAAACTTTAATTTGTTTATTATACTTGTTTTGTTAGATGAGGACAACTTTATGATAAAGTATTTTTTTAAACTTTGACTTGATAGTGCATATTTTACAAGATGGAGAGAAGAGAATAATGATGCCTAGCATTGTAATTGTTTTAACACAAATCTCGAGAAATTTAACTACATATATATAAATATATTTTGTTGGATTGCTTACAATTTGGTCATATAATTTAATTTTAATTCATAACATTTTATAAAATTGTGTTTTTAAGAAAATACTAAAAAGAGCCTCGCCAATTTTGTACTATATATCTAGATGACTGCAGCCGTGCGAGACAAGTATGACCGCATTGTGGTAGATGCCATTGACCTGTGGGAAGGTCGTGCTGGGGTGGCAATGGCTTTAAAACAACTAGCACCACTATTACAAGCTGACACTGTTGTCACACTAGCTAACTTCTTTGTGCCCGATGCCCTCGGTGATCGCAATACTGAAGTCCGAAACAAGATGCTTGAAGCTGCCATGGCTGTTGTTAATTCACACGGAAAGGTGAGAGTGAAGAAACTGCATTTCTATATATATACTATATTATATATTTGTTTTAT
This sequence comes from Procambarus virginalis, assembly GCA_020271785.1. Lineage (NCBI taxonomy): Eukaryota > Metazoa > Arthropoda > Malacostraca > Decapoda > Cambaridae > Procambarus > Procambarus virginalis. The sequence goes on along the minus strand of WNGS01162917.1, from coordinate 457,200 downwards.
TTTATTAATATGTAATGATACAAAATGGGTTGCAACATTGGTCACGTACAAGGTACAGAGTTGGTTGTCACAAGTTGTTGAGTTCCTCAAGCTTCTCGGATAATGGACAGAAACCATGAATGCAGTGTACATTCATGGTTCCTGTATTGCCACACAGATTCGCTGGAAGAGGAAGCTGGCAGCTTTAGGGTCTCTTGTTGTTTCTATTAACTTAGAACCCAGATCCTTCATATAATTAGTGGCACATTTGCCCCAAGCACAAAATCTCTTAATCATTAGGGGACAAAATTGCACTGGTAATCCAGCTTTATGTATTTAAAAAGAGTTGGCTGAATCCCTGTGGGTGGCATTAGGTAATGGGGTTTTCTCTGCTGGACATTCAGCTATGGTAAGGCTCCTCTTAATGATGTCCGCAATTGCAATTCTGAGATGCTTGCCAGTAACTAACATCGGGGTTGCTAACAGAAATTCACTGTCACTACTGTGAAGTGAGCACTCTTGCCTGGGGTGTTGCAGCATCTAGGGTGTCAGGTGCTACCGAGTGGGACTACAAGGTTAGTACAGGAATTTGTGTTGTGTGAACACTGGGGCCCCAAAGTGTGACAGGAAGGAAGGTTTCGTGTTCACTGTTGGTCATTGAGAGAAAGATTAAGAGCTTTTTCTGATAGTGCTTTCAGTAAGTGGTCATATTAACCTAGCATGAGGCTGTTATAAGATGGCAAACCTATTGGAAAGTAGATTAGCCTGGGGAGGGACCAGCATCTGGTGATAATGTGCAGTTCTTTGTGATTATCAATGGCTTCAATCCTCTTTTGTGTCAAAGAGAGGATTGACAAAATTCTACACAAACCAACTTGTGTAGAATAGTTGGGACAGAAAAAGCTGGCGACTCAAGGAGTGGTTCAATTTGTTGGACATTAGACAAAGGACTGAGGAAAGTTGACATGGAAAGTTGGAAGCTTATGGTGGTGCTACCACCTGTGGTCAGCTGTAATAAAGGGCATTCAAATCAATCTACCCAAATCAACTATTGGGTAGGGTCATTTGCTGCTTTGTTTCATTTCTCTGTGAACCTTTCAGTCTTCTGTTTTGCTTAGATTACTTGCTTTCTGGATGTTTCCTTGGTGAGGGTGATCATAATAATCAGTGGGAGAAAGGTTTTTAAAGTTTCATAACAAATCATACGAATGTTCTGGAGTTTTTTAATACAGTACTCTTAAAAATATTTAATAATTAATATTGACTTTATTTGTAGGAAACGGTGAACAGCCTTCTACCAGTTTTTGAAAAGTTCCTTAATACGGCACCAAATCATGCAAGCTACGATGCTGTTAGGCAAAGTGTCATCATTCTCATGGGTTCTTTGGCAAAGCATCTGGAGCATAGTGACCCCAAAATTAAACCTATTGTTGCCAAACTGGTTGAAGCCCTTCATACACCCTCACAACAGGTATCTTGCAGTATTCCTTCTTGTTCCAAGCAGTATATATCTTTTTTTTTTCATTTGTCATTGTCAAATGATTCAAAGCGTAAAACATTTGTCGCGTCCATTGTCTCTAAATTTGTATTTATTTCAGTGAACAGTTAAGCATGCAGAATTATTGTTGGCACTTATCATTGTTTTTCTTATTGAAGTTTCATGTATTATTTGAGACAAGTTATATGGTGATTGTCAGTTACTAGCTTGTGTGCTCTGCATGCTCACATCTGCATGAACACAACATGCTTCTTAAACAAGTCCAAACATATATATTTTTGTAAGAGTTTCATTGTTAAGAGTTTCTTGATTTTTCTTGTTAGTTTGTCCACCTCCTTTTAAGGAGACTCTTTATAATCAATATATTTCATTAGTTCATTTCTATTACTACTTTTACTTTTAAGAGTCAATTTTAATTTTTTTTATTTGAGGCTTGTATATATAAAAAAAATTCAATTTTCACTGCTTTGATGGTTGATAATGTATATGTTTATATAGTCAGGATAATACTATAACTTTATAAATATATCCTGTTGGTATCAAGAAGATTAATTATACCTCCAGAAATGTAATAATTATTAACATAAAATGACACCACCATTACTAGGTTCAAGAAGCAGTGGCAAACTGCCTCCATCCCCTGGTGCCAGCAATTCGTGACGAGTGCCCAAAGCTCGTCTCAAAGCTCATGACTGTGCTGCTTGAGTCTGAGAACTATGGAGAACGCAAGGGTGCAGCTTACGGCTTGGCCTCTTTAGTCAAGGGTATGGGTATCCTGGCTCTGAAGCAACTGGATATTATGAATCAGCTAACAAATGCTATACAGGTAAGAAGCAAAATGGATAAAAGTAAAAAAAATCACCAATGCTTTATCAGAAAGGTGTTTTATTATACATATTTAATGTTTTCTGTTGGAAGTTCCAGAGGCTTCCTGAAGCGAAGCTATTACCCCTAATTAACACTTTCACCCGTTAATGATGCATTATGGCGTTGAAAATTTAGTAGACGAATGCTCGTTAACAACGCAGTATAGCGTCAAACATTTAGTAGGCGAATGCTCGTTAACAACACAGTATGGCGTCAAAAATTTAGTAAACGAATGCTCGTTAACGACGCAGTACGACTTCAAAAATTAAAAAAAATAGTCCTGCTCTCGCACTTGGCTGCGGGAGGGGCGCGCAGCAGTTTTGGAAATTATATACATATACTCCTGTAGGGAATTTCCTTGCAAATACATTGGTACCAAAAGGAGAGACCTAGGACAAGAATTGAGGTAACAAAATTGAAAAGAGTATACACACTTTATTGCTCTGGATGAGCGCTCACGGGGGTAACGTGCTGTCACTTTCTCTGTTTGCTGTGGGTGGTATGCCCACAGCAAACGGAGAAAGTGAAAGTAGGTGGTACGTGGTACTTTCCATTACATCCACATAGAACTATTTTATCCATATTTGCATCATACATGTAAAATCCAGACAATAATTGTTTAAATCGTCATGTGATCATATCGGCATTTCCCCGTGAATCGACAATTGACGATGACTGCTGCCTAAGGGTTAAGAGAAATTTTGGAATAATTGATAGTGTAACCCAATTTGGTTTTTATCGAAGCATTCATTTTGTTGTACAGTACTAATTTTCCACTAAAGTTGATAATTTTTGACAATAGGATATGTTACAAGATTAGAGAAATATTATCATATGTTTAACTGATAGTTTAAGTGTTTCAAAATGTATCGCTCTACTGCTTGTGGTGTTATTACGGTTATGGTGTTATTATTATTAAACATCGTATTTGTTTTCACTTGCAGGACAAGAAGAACTACAGATACCGTGAAGGGGCACTGTTTGCCTTGGAGCAACTGTGCAACATGCTGGGCAAATTGTTTGAACCGTACATTGTGCATATTCTGCCCCACCTGCTTCTGTGTTTTGGTGATACAAACCAATATGTGCGCGAGGCCACCGATGACACAGCGAAGGCAGTAATGAGCAAGCTCTCTGCTCACGGTGTTAAGTTGGTTCTTCCCTCTCTACTAGCTGCTCTTGAAGAGGATTCATGGAGAACTAAGACAGGTATTTGTTTCTCTATGAAACTCACTATTTGTTATCTTGTACTAAGGTAGAAAATGTTTTGATACTACTAATTATGATGATGATATTTGTATCATTTATAATATGTAGTTTCTTAGATAAACAAACCCCTTAATTCAAATAAACTTAACAGAAGTATTAATCATAAAGTAAATGTTTTGTTGCTTTCAGATCTACAGTTTCCATGTGGTATATAGTCATATGGCTTGGCATTTTGCCCTGATAATTCCCTCCCTTCCCTCAGCATGGTGAGAATGTAAGGCATATTGCCCCAAAACTCCAAGACTGAACACTTGTACAAAATAACTGATTTTTTTTAATTTGGGTACTAATCATTTAAGTAGGCAGCTTTTCACTTGAGGAATATTGTCAGAGCCTGAAACACATTAAATACAGCATTAGAAATGTTATGAATAATTATGATGTATTCTGGGAATTGAGAGATGATATTTTAATAATCTTTAAGTACTGTATTTTTATGGGCGTTTTTTATTATGTTTCAGGATCAGTAGAGTTGTTGGGGAATATGGCGTTCTGCGCCCCTAAGCAGCTCTCATCGTGCCTTCCTTCCATTGTGCCTCGGTTGATTGAAGTTCTAAGCGATTCTCACATGAAAGTGCAGAGAGCAGGTGGTCAAGCACTCAGATTGATTGGCTCTGTTATCAGAAATCCTGAGATTCAAGGTAATTATACTCGTATCATATTGTCTCCAAAAAATATATAAATTATTTAGATTACATGTGCTTTCTCAGCCTCTAATTGCATATTCCATCATTGTATGTTTCAGTACAATTAAAATCATAAATACAGCCTTCTCCATCCACTCATTTATCTCCTTTATCACAATTACATATTATTCCTCCCAAGTAAAAGCCTAACTGTAGCTGTTCACTTTATCCCACGTTACTCAATTATGAGACATCCAGTTACATGTAATTCAGGTCTCTCCGGCTCACATTGCTTTCAGTCTGAATTGCTAAGTTTACTTGATCTAGTAAAAATTTATGAACTTTTTGGGTCATTCATGAACACTATATTGATATTTTCTAAAATTATCTGATCCTATTGTCTCCTGGTTATGATCTAGTGCGGTCAGCACAGCTGTGTGGTATGGAGCTTTTAATACTGTACATTGCCGAGTCATACTGGTGCTGTTCACATTCAGCACCAGTGTGACTGGTGCTGAATGTGACGCAGCATTCGTTCATTTTATTTTACATCCTGGCTAGCTGTCTGTCCCGGTTCCTTCCCATTTCACGGAATGAACTGTTTTCACTGCTTCCTGTGGCTTTGCCGGACATCCGGGCATCTGGACATCGATCTCTACGCTTTGGTGTGGTCTCGGCATCTGCCTTCTTGTGTAGGGACATTCCCCGACTCCGAGGTCTCAAGGTGGTTGCCTTTTGTCTGGACTGGTAGGGGTGGGGGTGAATTACCTTTTTTTTTTTTTCTCCTGGTCTGGCTTTTGCTTTGGGTTCTGGCACTGTTGGAGTCTTACAGGGGAAAGGGGTGATATTCATGTCTTATTGCTTATATAGCAACATGTCTTGGGTAGACATTCAAGCACGGGAGTTTTGGAGATCGAACAGGGTCCTGGCCGCCAGGTATCTAGTGAACATTTCGGTTCCTTCCAGGGTGTGTGGGGCTTTGGGGCACCTGTTGCGGCCATCTGCCTCTTCCTCGTCTTTAGACCTGCAATGCTGATGTCTCGCGGGTAATTCCTTCCTTTTACTTATCTTTGGTAATCTACAGTTAGCTTCAGTGAGCCGACAGGGCTCCCCACAGAAAACATGCATTGAATGTAATGTAACTCCATTTTCTGGGTGGGGCCCCGGAGGCTCCTCAACACCCTCCCTTCCTCTGGTCGACCGTTTTCACCATTAAAGAACTGTAGTGGTGGGCTGCTGGCTCTCCCCCCTCCTTCCCCCATAGGGGGGAGGGGGTTACTAATGAGTGGGAGTGCTAGTTGCAACTACTTAACACAGGTTAACCAGACAATGGTCTGTTTTGATTCACCTACCTTTCTGGGTCCTTTCCCAGTCAATGGCAATTATGACAAGCTGTAATTTAAATGTAAAGTGCTCATAGGCCATTGCTCCCTGCACTTCTCTGATGGGACCAGGTTCTGGCTCGTGGTCCCCGGTAGGCATAAGAACTTCAAGGTTCACCCAGAAATTGGCATTTCATTACATTCAACACTTTTTTTTTTATATATATACAATGGATTTATTATAACCATCCATTAGTCATTAATGTACAGTATCAAACTTCTTATATATTGAAGTTTGACACGACAAGAAGACAAGAATTAATTAATTGTTGCATCTTTCTCTGATTTCAGCAATTGTACCAGTATTGTTAGCAGCTCTTCAGGACCCAACCAAAAACACATCAATGTGCTTGCAAACATTGCTGGAGACCAAATTTGTGCATTTTATTGATGCTCCATCCCTTGCCCTTATTATGCCTGTAGTACAAAGAGCATTCCAGGATCGTTCAACAGAGGTAAGCTAGAAAAATTGTGTATATATACTTTTTAAATACTGTTAAATATTACAGGAAAATTGTGCCTGTAGTAAATACTTAGTTCTGAGATATAACATAGGTTGTATGTCTTGTAGGTACGAAAAATGGCAGCACAGATCATTGGCAACATGTACTCGTTGACGGATCAGAAAGATCTCCAACCCTACCTGCCAGGTATCATCCCAGGTCTTAAGGCTTCTCTACTGGATCCTGTACCAAAGGTATGTGCAAATATATGCAGTTTGAACATTTATATTTATAATGCTGCTAATGTTGTCTTGAACCATGTTGCAGTCTCTGATATCTAGACTGGTTTTTTCAAGATTTTATAGCATGCACTGAATTAATGTTCAGTACAGGTACATACATTTTTAGATACATTTATACAGTGTGGCTGGAAAGTAAGTGAAGGGAGCTTGGAGAAGAGGTTATGTAGTCATGTATCCACAGTATCGGGTATTGAATACTGTACCAATATTTGCTAAAAGTCCTGTTCTTTAAATGTTAATATTTGGGGATTCAAGACAAACATTTTATCATTTCAGTACCTTGGGGAAATGTAACATTTATAAAATAGAACTACTTAAGATAGGTAGGAGGTATATTGATGAAAAATACAGAATAAAATAGAATACAGTTAGATACCACTTAGTCAGAGTGCTCAAGACCACAGGCTTTGCATTAATATGCTGTTATTTTCAGATTAAAAGTGCATATTTGTGGCTGGATACGCCCTACAACAGTTACATTGTTCATTATACTAGTGGCGTGGAATATATTTATTTACTACGAAGTGTGGTGTAGTTCAACTAACAGTGCTTTATAGTGAACATAAAGTACTGCAGAGTAAAGTGGCACCTTGCTCAAGCAAACTAATTGGGACTTGTGTCCCATCTTCCTTATAATCTCTTGTTATATAACCTTTGAAGCTTCAGCAGGATGTTTACACAAAATTGGAAATTTGTTTTAATTGTCCGTGAAGTACCTGATGTATTAAAATTTATTTTAATTTTCATTATTAAAGGTGTTCTCATCCAGGTGCACAAATTATTTTGTGAAGCTTTACATATTTATATTTGATCATTTTCAGGTTCGCTCTGTATCATCGAGAGCTTTGGGGGCCATGGTAAAGGGCATGGGAGAGTCCAGCTTCGATGATCTGCTGCCATGGCTCATGCAGACACTAACCTCAGAGTCGTCTAGCGTTGATCGCTCTGGTGCGGCTCAGGGTCTTGCCGAGGTCAGTTTGGTTTGTCATCCATTATTGGATGATATTACTAAAGATATTTGCAATTAATTTTGTTGTCGGCATTATCTAGAGAATGCCTTTATGTATTGGTTCTAAACTTTAAAAGGATCGAACACTGTTACCATAATACAACTTGGCAGTGATGTGGTGGAGGCAAACTCCATGCACAGTTCCAAATGTAGATATGATAGCACTCAATAGTCTCAGGAATCAGTATATCAGTTGATTGACTGTTGAACATTGGGGCCAAAGAGCCAAAGCTCAACCCCTGCAAGCATAATTAGATAATTGAGTACAGCCACCACTATGACCTACAACTACAACTGCTATAAATAAGTCACTACAAACTTAAACACAACAGCAGCCACCACCAAAGACCATATCTAAGCCACCTACCATAACCACCACTGCAATGATGACCACTATAGCAGTACTGTACTGCCAACACCATTAATACATAGAACATACAGCACGATAAAGCACCTAAATTATTGGGATAGTCTCTAAGTTCTCAAAATGTACTCTCTGGAAATGAAATGAGGTATCAAATTATATATACATGGAAGGTACTGCACCCTCAACACCAGCACAGAGCAAATGATGCAGCATGAAACAGACTGCTTCTCACAAGTCTGCGACAACTTCAGTCTCATCATCACCACCGAGGACTGAAGTCGTGTACCAATCCGCACCTGGAATACCCTACCAGGAACTGCACATTGCTGTCAAGGGGCAGAACCTGCAGGCAGTTGACAACTTTGCCTGTCTTTGGCACTATACTCTCAAGAGCAGTGAACATAGATGCAGAAGTCAACAACAGGATCACCAAGGCCGGCACTGCCCTTGGAAGATTCCATGAGTGTGATTGGGAGTGGAGGAGCCTCAGCCTTACCACCAAACTGAAGGTCTACTGTACAATGGTACTCACCACCCTTCTCTACACCAGTGAGAGCTGGACTGTCTACAGCAGACACACCAAACAGCTAAAACACTTTCACTTGAGCTGTCTCTGTAGACTCCTCCACATCAAGTGGCAGGACAAAATCCTGGACATTGAGGTCCTGGAAGGGGCCGTTATTCCCAGCATCTACATCCTCCTACAGAAAACTCGGGCCAGATGGGCAGGCCACTTTGTCAGAATGCCTGATGGCCAACTGCTTAAACGGCTGCTGTATGGAGAATTATGCCAAGGCATGCGTTCTGTTAGAGCATAGAAGAAACGATTCAAGGACTGCCTCAAGGTGACTCTTGAAGACCTTCACATCAACCCCAATACTTGGGAGTTGCGCAGGACCATCCAACTTGAAAAAGCAGTCTCGCCATGGGCTCTTGTGGCAGAGAATAGATGGACTGCAGAAGCCCAGAGGAAATGAACTGCGTGCAAAGCTAGAGCAACCTCCACCTCTACAGTAGCACTCGCCCATATATGTTGTGTGTGTAAATTAACAACATACTGAAGTGAACAATATGAAAGGAAATGCAGAATAGAGCCAGTGAAGAGTGTTTGTTCTCTGGCACAATCAGAGAACACTGTATGAACATCAGAGGTCCATGGTTGTTCAGTATCCTCCCAGAAAGTATAAGTAGTATTGACAGAACAAAAGTGGAAGTCTTGCAGACATGCCAGCCCAACTGGGCTGTAGTGGATATGTGGGCCTGTGGGCTGCTTCAAGCAACAGCCTGTTGGACCAAGCTCTCATAAGTTAAGCATGTGGAGTAAAAGAACTCCCAGAATCTCATCCAGGTACCAAAGATATTTCTAAGGCACCCTCTACCTCAACCCATAACTTCCTCTATGATGATGACCACAATATATCAATGCAGCTAACACCAAAACTGCACCTGGTAAAGTACCAGAAGGAAATTTATGGGGTTCATACATATTCTAACACACATCATAGACTGTGGAGGAGGCAGTGTACTAGTGGTAGTGATGAGGCAGTAGTGTACTAGTGGTTGTAGTGTAGAGGAAGCAGTGTACTAGTGCTCACATAGTTGTTAACTTGGGCATAAAGATTTGTTAAATTCTATAGTGTTAAGCTGACCATTTCTCTGCAGGTTGTAGGAGGTCTCGGTCCCGAGAAACTTCACCGTCTCATGCCAGATATCATTGCTACAGCAGAGCGCTCAGACATCGCACCCCATGTGAAGGATGGCTACATCATGATGTTCATCTTCCTTCCCACAGTATTTCAAGATGAATTCACACCTTACATTGGACAAATTATACCTCCCATACTTAAGGTCAGTCAATATTTCCAATAATTCTGCTGTTTAATGTAATAGAGGATTAAATATGTACCGTATTTGTATTTCTATTTTCCTTTTAAGTTAGGAATGGTTAGCTTTTGGGTCCATCACCTTTATTTTGGGCTTCTGGTTCAATTACTACAGTACTCAAGCAAATTTATTGGTGAAAATTTTGACACCAAATTTATAGTTATAACCCCAAATCTTAACAGTTGGGTATGCTCTGATGGGTTGAAATATGGGGTAATAGATACATTCATTACTCTAACCAGGACATCAAATTGTTAGGTAAATCATAAGTTACTTTAATGTGTATGTTAAGCATTGTGTTTCTTGATGTAAAACAAAGGAGAGGCAAATATTTAATTAGTTTTATACATGTCCTTTGTATTTACTAGAAGACTCGAGGGTGCTTTCAATTTGAAATATAGTACCTTGGTACAATTGGTAAAAGTTGCCATATATATCAGGCAGCAACATTTCCCATTCCTGACCACATGCATATTATAATAATTGATAATCAATTGTTTCTTTATATTTTGTTAGTTTTTTTTTTTTTTTTTTTTACAAAATATATCACAAAAATGTTGAGAATCAAATTTAATCACTTTCACAGAGTATTGTAAAACAGCAAATTTTGTTAAATTGTGCAATGTAACCACCTTTTATGAGCTTGTATGAATCAATCACAATGACATTCCTTTAATTTTCTAAATGTCTACTGTACTATTGCCATATTCCACTTAAATGATGACTTTACTAGTGATAAATGAAGTGCTTTGATAAAACCTTGGTACTAAGAAAAGTGGAAAGCATCCCGATTACTCAAGTCACGGCATACTCACATTTTTAATGATTACCAGTACAATATTCACTGTCAGTTTTGAAGAGGTTCATATGACAAAGCTCGTCTATGTACATAATTTGTTTTCAGGCTCTTGCAGATGAAAATGAATTTGTGAGAGAGACTGCACTGAAAGCTGGCCAGAGAATAGTGAATACATATGCTGAGTCAGCCATTACTTTACTCTTGCCAGAATTGGAAGCTGGTCTGTTCCATGATAACTGGAGAATTAGATACAGGTAAGAAAATTATGTAATTGGAGAAGTATCTCGTAACATTGTGTTCAAGTTGGTGTGACATCATCATAATACAGTATGTACGTTTTATCTGTATCCTGTTGTGGTGAAATATTGGACAATATAAACACACACTTCTGTGAAATTTATGGTATTGCAATCCTAATTTGCATTGATGCTTTTGCAGTTCTGTACAGCTACTAGGGGATCTACTGTTTAAGGTGTCTGGTGTGTCGGGTAAGATGACTACTGATACTGCTCATGAGGATGACAACTTTGGCACAGAACATTCCCAAAGGGTAAGCTCCATTTACTATTCCTCATCACATCACAATTATGTACTGGATGCTTTATAAAAATCTGTATTTTGCAAGCGATTATTTAAAAAAATTTAATTATTACTAGATCTCGTGGTAGAATTCGGTTTCCTAGAGTTAATAGACCTATGGCCTCACATCGCACGTGTGGGGTCCACAGTTGGAGACCCATACAGTCCATGTGAATGGAATGTTTATTTCCTCGGAAGTGTGGATGACAATTTGCATTTATAATTTAAATTGAACGTGAAAAATGTCAGATGAAGTATTTTGATAAGGCAAGGTTTGTTCAAGTAAGATCTCGCTATTTTTCCAATTATTACTTGATGGATATGTTGAGAGGCTTGCTAAGCTCTTTGGTGTTATATTTAGCGGTGTCTTGGTGCCAAGTTGAGGTTTACTCTCCAATGCCTTCTTGCCAGTAAAGTACAGAGCAAGACCATTTGCAAAGTTCCTAGTCATGATTGGGCTCAAAATTGGAAAGGTCTCAGCATGTGAGGACTGTCTGGATAGACTGTGCATCTGAAGGTGTCTGTCAGAAAGCAGCATTACAATCCTCTCAACATTTTTGTTGAGAGTGAGTGAGTTCACCTGTCTCTAAATTGCAATTACTTATTAGTCTGCGGTGTACTCGGTATCTTTGCAATCATCGTTTGTACGTCTAGGTTTTCAGGCATTTCTTTTTCTCCTCTGTTACCACCATGCCTTGTTCCCAGCTCCTCCGTTTGATATTTCTTCCAGCACCTTTCTGTAAACTATTAAATATTTCTGGTTAAGCTCATCACGAACCTTGTCATTTTGTGAGAGATTATTCCCATCTTAGCGAGTCTGGTAATCTGGCTTTATACCCTGGAAACACAAACCGAAACTTTCTTTATTTTCCGCTTGTTACAACTTGTAATAAAGTTATATCTTGGCTTAACGTGTTTATAACGTATTAGAACGTTGGTACAACTTGCTATATTGGTTGTTATAACTGGTTAGGTGTTAAAACTTGTTCGAACGTTGTACTAACGTCATAGTTTCGGTGTGTTTGGTGGGTACTGTTAGCTGCCTTCTGATACCTCTTGATAGTTGTTCAGCAGTATGTGTACACTGTTTAAAGCAAGGGCATACTGTACTTAGAAATCATACTCGAATACTCTTTCCATTATGTTCTCTCATTCCTGTATGTGTAGAATAAAAAATGTAAATTTCCATACAGTTCAGGAAATTAATTTTATTACATTGTAACTATGAAACAAACTATTTTAAATATGAAATGAATGTGTTTCCTAATACAGGTTTGGAATTAATAATAATACAAAAATTATTGATAATCATCAGGCTATTATTGACATCCTGGGTGAAGAGCGGCGTAACCGTGTGTTGGCTGGACTTTATATGGGACGTTCAGATGTTGCAGTGTTGGTGAGACAAGCTGCACTTCACGTATGGAAGGTTGTGGTGACCAACACTCCCAAGACATTGAGAGAGATCCTGCCAACACTCTTCTCTCTCCTTCTGGGGCACTTGGCATCTACCAGTTATGACAAAAGACAGGTACAGTGAATGTCCACACAATATTGTAAGTTAAATTTTAAATAATCTCATTTTTTATTTCATTACTAATGCTAGCCAGCATTTAACCAAGAGACACTCCATCCTCTACGTAATTAAACATCAGAAACTTCTCATATTTTGTATTGAGGCTACATGTTAGTTACTTATGATTAATATTGATTAGTTTTTATAAACGATGGCTGCTAATGGCAGTTTTAGTGTATATATATTTTTTTCATTATAACTCATCCAAAAATTAATGATTTGTATTTTGACAGTTCTTATGAAATGCGAGTCAAAATATTAAAAAGATTATTTAATGCATACGTCAAGCATTTAATGTGTAACATCCAAAATTTTATTCTCAAATTTTGTGGGGAAACTCATCAGTCTTCACACATTAGAAAGTTGTTAGTGTTCTTGGTAAATTAGAAAAAAACAGTATTGAATCCAATGAAACTCCAATTTCTGGGTGAGCCCAGGTGGCTTCCTGAAGCTGCGATGTGGATGTAGTGGCAAACTATGTGCCATCAGTCGTGGAGTTTTTAAGGCTTACTGGTGAGGTCTAGCTTTTGTGCTCTGCCTTACTAGCCTTGTCCCGGTTCCATTTCTTGTACTCCAACTTTCAAGTTCTGTCAAATCAGGCCTTGTGGATGGAGGTGGCTTCGACTACTTCCTCTTTTAGAGCATTCCACTTGTTAACTACCTGGGACAGGGTATGAGTACTTTCTTGCATCCTTTCGGCTCATTTGCACTTTCAGCTTCTACTTGTCCTCTTAACCTGCTTTCTCTGTCTGAAAAGTCATTCTTAAGTATCCACCTTATCTACTTTATCTATTCCCTTCAGTATCTTGGAAGTTATAATCATATCCCCTCTGTTCCTTCTGTCGTGTAGGGCTGAGATTTAGTTTTACTGGCCTATCTTTGTAGCCTAGACCTTACTTAAGTCTGGCTGTAGAACACAACTATAACTTGTTTTCAAATTGTTCTCAAGGTGATCACAATTGTTATGATTTTGAGCATGTTGCCTATGTTGATTATAACAAGTTATTAGCTAGTTGAAAACTTGTGTAGCATTTTCCACCTGTTCCAAAAAAAATACAAATTTGGCAAATCATTTAATAATTTTGTAGTTATCCAGAACCACTTCTTTGCTCTCCAGTAACTGGCAGGTTATTAATTTTATAACCTCTAAATCTGTATGTGAGAGGCAAATGTATCTAGGGTTCAAGTCCCATGGAGTTCTCTCAAACAAACAATTATTTGGTGCTCTTTGGCTTGCCCATTATTATGAATCTTTCCATTCATTTCTCATCATGGTTTACTTATAACACATGTTTATGTGGAGATGCAGATTGCAAATAGCAGTTGTTTGGCCGATTAGTCAGTCGCCTGGATAAGTCTGGCATTATTCTAGGCTGCAAGAGCACAGTAGTTGTGAACCTGGCCACATGTATACCATAGTTTATTCCTTCTTTTATGTATATTAACCATTGTTGTACATTTTATCTTTAAGGTGGCAGCACGCACTCTTGGAGACCTGGTCCGTAAGCTGGGCGAACGCGTTTTACCCGAAATTATTCCGATCTTGAAGCTGGTTTAGGATCACCCGAGGCCGACCAACGCCAGGGTGTATGCATTGGTCTTTCAGAGATTTTATGTGCTATCTACTAGCAAAGATTATGGTTTCTTTGCTTTGCTGACAACCTTGGTTCCTACTGTATAGGTAAGTTGTAGATAATAATTTTCATTGTGATTAAAGGTGGATATAGGATGTGAATGCCGTAGTAGGGGATAATGTTATGTAGAATAGTTGGAACATTAAGTGGAGAGGAATGCAGTGAAAAGGTTAGAAATCTTTCCTCAGTATTTGTATGGAATTCATTTTCAACAATACTATCTTAGACAACAACAAATTTCTCTTAAATTGTGATGTAATGACAAACTGGGAACTTTTACTGATAGCTGAATGCTTAATTGCCATAGTGGATATAAAATGGCACTTATTATATTTGTGGATGGTGCACTCTTTAGTTTTTGTATAATAGACAGTAGGATAAGAATATTATAACATTATAATAAATTTTCAATACGCAAGATTATTGCTGAATGTTAGGTGTAGAAATAATTTAAATAATAAGTACAGCATTTTCTCACTCAGTTTGAATCATAATGGGGTTGACCAGACCACCATCAGTACCCAAATTTTGTACTGAGGCTACAAATTAAGTGATTGGGTCCCGGGAGAGTTGCTTTGGGCTCCCTGAAGCTTGCTTGTATCAAATACCATCACCAGGGAAGCCCAGAGCCACACAGGCTCCATACATCGCCTAAACCCTCCTAATCACTTCTGTTGCTGATATGGTCAGATCCAGTTGTGCCCTAGTGCTCCTGGGGTGGGGGGGTGTGGGGATCACCTATAGTGTTCATATCTTTCCCACAATACACAAGAGACAAAACAAAGTAAACAAAGCAATGTGGCCGTAAACAAACTTGCGTGCACCCAATAAGATCTTATAATACCAAGACATATGAATTCTGTGTGTTATATAGTAAGAATAGATTCCACTTGTCTTGCACAGCAGTGAGTATGTACCAGGGTCCTGAGATGATGTAGACATTTACTCTGGGTGTTGCAACAGTGATTTGCCAGGCTTGGATATCAAATAACTCGTAGATACCATGACTGTACGGACAAAAAATTTCATTCATATGAAAGCCTATTAGCCATCCAGGAAGAGTGGGAATACTAGTGGAGCAGAGGCTGTAGAAAACGCGCCC
>WNGS01162917.1:374757-431485 GCA_020271785.1 Procambarus virginalis | reverse complement strand
ATAGTGCATATTTTACAAGATGGAGAGAAGAGAATAATGATGCCTAACATTGTAATTGTTTTAACACAAATCTCGAGAAATTTAACTACATATATATATTTTGTTGGATTGCTTACAATTTGGTCATATAATTTAATTTTAATTCATAACATTTTATAAAATTGTGTTTTTAAGAAAATACTAAAAAGAGCCTCGCCAATTTTGTACTATATATCTAGATGACTGCAGCCGTGCGAGACAAGTATGACCGCATTGTGGTAGATGCCATTGACCTGTGGGAAGGTCGTGCTGGGGTGGCAATGGCTTTAAAACAACTAGCACCACTATTACAAGCTGACACTGTTGTCACACTAGCTAACTTCTTTGTGCCCGATGCCCTCGGTGATCGCAATACTGAAGTCCGAAACAAGATGCTTGAAGCTGCCATGGCTGTTGTTAATTCACCACGGAAAGGTGAGAGTGAAGAAACTGCATTTTCTATATATATAACTATATTATATATTTGTTTTATTTATTAAGTACTAAAGATAGTGCTTGATATAATGTAAGTATTAATCCAGGACATAATTACCTATTTTATAATTGATAAACTGTGAGAAGCATTGATTTGTGTTATCTGTAATAATTTGTGAACCCTTTGACCTGTAATTTTTTAGCTTTTATACTTGGTTTTCTTGAATAAGATTAAATAGTTGTTGCATATAAATTGAGCACTCATCCAGGTTGTCATATAGCATGTCATTATTGGGAAATCTTAAGCATCCCACTGATTAATACTGTACTGAAATAGTTGCTGTAATAGAAATCAATTCAGCGTAGAAATGATCGTCGGAGGAATTTTAGACTTGGGAATTCTGTGTCGTAAGAGCCTAGGTAGGAAGATGGATTGAGGGTTGAAAATCTTGAAGAGGATGTGGATGAGGATGAAGAGTCGTTAACCTTGATAATACTTTAGCCATTACTCTTGCAGATATTTTCGGGCCTCTGTCGTATTGCCGGTCGAGTCGTATTGCCCCCTGTTATGGATTTTATTTATAGTCGATTAAATAATCCAAAGCTGGTGCAGGTGACGGATGAAGATTATGCCATATACTTAACTCCAGAAGGAACATTATACAACCAATCAGTTGTTGAAAAGTGAGTAAAATATGTATTCCTTTTTGTGAATTAAAGGTTTTCTGTTTTCATCTTGGATGACTTGATCCTTTTGGGGAGTCTCCATTGTGTTTTAATTCTTGTAGTAAGGAGTACAATCTTGTACTGACATAGGGTTAATTATATGATATTATTAGTTGGTTATTAAATGAACTATTCTTAGGTTAATGTTATTCAGTAATAACTGTAATAAGATGTTAACTTGTGAAATCTTGATAACTATTGCCTAACTATTGCTAAGACTTAAAAAAATTCAGTGAAGACTGTCTAATTCTGTTATTTAATATTCGTGCCGGAATCTTAAGTACAGTACCATGATAATCAAACTATATTAAAAAAGATATTAATGGATTTTGGGCTTTAAAGTTTTTCATAATGATCTTCATTGAAAAACAGGAATAATTAATAGTACAATCGGTAAAGAATGGATCACAGTGAAAATACAAAGTTGCCTCAATAATCCTTTCCCTTGGATGGTGTGAAGGATGGTGCCTAGTGTCAGATCTTGAGCGATCCCAGAGCCATAAGGCTCTGGGATCACTAATGACGTGAACTTGACATGATATTTTGTGCGTTGTATGTTGTGAAGTGAGAAGTTTTGGTGTGGTGGCGTTTACCCGAGTGGAGTCGCTGCTCGCTCACTTCACTTTGTCACCCATTTGTAGTCCTTAATTTACAGTTCTGCTCCTCTGTGAGTATATCAGTAGGTGTAATCACTTAATTATAAACTGTTTTGTGCAGTGTTTGGCTTTTGAGTTTAGTAAATCACACACATATATAGTTGTAATCATCCATTTTGCATCCTTAATGGCAATTAATATACAAATAAGCATCTATATTGCTGTTGAAAAGCTAATGGAAAAAATTAAGGAATCTTGACATGACTTCTAAACAACCCTATTTAATTCTTGGAAAATGCATTCACATCTTTGCAGTCTTGTATCTATTGTGCCCAGGTAAAAAAAATCACACTAAGCACCTGTAGTTTTGTTGATTTTTCTGTCAGTTAATATGTTAATACCAGATATATGCTTGACTGTGTAGTCGGTACATCCATAATTTTTGTAATCGATTTTAAAGTATGGACCCTAGTGTATTATAGCACTACTGATGTACTTTTTAGGATGAATTCTATAATGACAGACAAGGGATGTTTTTCATTTTAATTGTCTGTCTTTCTGTGTTCATTACTTCCCCACTTTATGAAAATGGAAAATGGAAAGATGAGGACTTCAAATGTTACCTTTATCATAGCTGTTCACTATATAAATTTATAATTTTCTGTTGTTCCAGAGCATTTGAAGATCATTTGAATATTAAAAATGTCAAGAAATCAAATAAAGTGTACAGCCATAAAGAGCAGATAATGATGCTTGAGGAACGGAAGAAGGAACTAGAGAGAAAACGTAAGGAAGGTAAACTAGAGTTGACACCAAAGCAGAAAGAAGTGTTGAAAGCTCAGACAGAAAAGGAAAATGCTGTAAGAAATAGGTAAGAATATTTAAAGTATATTTTACCATTAATTGCAAGTCTACATGTTTAATCATTGTAAGTTTTGTGTGTTCATGTATTTCATATGGTTTGAGTCTTGATATGATAGCAGGGTAGTAATTAGTCGGCATGAAGTTCGTTTAAACTTTTGAGCCCTAGCATTTTAAACCCAAAGTGCCTTTCCTGAGCTGAGGTTTCTTGAATGTCTCCTGGGCAGAGGGCCTCTCTCTGCAGGCGCACAAAAGTTTGCATCTACCATCCCAATTCAAGAATAACAATTTCTTGGTGTTCCCTCAACAGGAATTCCTGATGTTCCTGCTTTGAGTCTTACCTTGCATCTGAAATCCATTGCTTGAGTTCTGACTCGATACTTCTTCCTAGTTTTTGTATTATGTCCTGACTTTTCTTTTGGCTAGTACACACTCCTTTGATTTGTTTGGAGAAGACTTTCTATTCTTATTCTCAGGCATGGATTGGAAGGTTTCCCCTATCTTCAATGTTTTTCTTTCATTTCCTCCTTGACAGCTGTCAATCTGACCTTGTTTGTGTCTGTCTAGGGTGATTATTGATTAGTTCTTGTCGACTGCCTTGGTGAATTGTCGTTCTGTTTGTGTGTTCGGGAGGTCAGTCTCGGCCTTCCCGGAGGGGTAGGACCAGGGCTTCGCCTGCATTTAGTCAAGGTGGGTCCTCTGTGGTGCTGGAAAAAGGTGCATGTATGTAAGAGGCTTTTAAACAAGTTTTTAAAAGAAGTGCAAGACCAAGCGGGATGTAGTAGATATGTGGGTCTGTGGGCCACTCCAAGCAACAGCCAGTTGGACCAAGTTATCATAAGTTGAGCCTAGCCTCCAGCCGGGCTCATGGAGTAGAAGAACTCTCGAACTCTACTGCGAGGCCCTTGCAGTAGATGCCTTTCGGCTGGACTGGTCAAGATGGGGGTGCACTTCCTCTTTCCCCCAGTCCGGCTGTTAATCTAGGTGTTGGCGTGGCTGGAGTCTTGCAGGGAAAAGTCATTATTCTGGCTCCTTGATGCTCAGGCTGGTTCTTTTTTGAATTTGGCATGGGCCAAATAAAAAAAAGAATTAGCACAGTCTGCTGACACGTGGAACAGGAAATGGAAAAACAGACTGCCTCCTGGAGAGGAGGAGCATGCAGCTGAAGCGATAAACACCAAACCCCGCAAGATGAACCTCATCATGCGCCCTCACATCCTCCGAATAGAAAACGGAATAAAGCCCAAAGAGGCTCGGGAAATGCACGATGGAAACAAAGAGCGACCAGGTATGAAGGTCTTCCGCAACCAAGGTAAGTTACAGAAGGGGAACCTGAGGATGCAGCTACACATGACCCTCTAATGAACTTAGATTTTAGATTGATTTGTTTTTATGTACCATTTTATAGCTTTCCAGTCCCTATCAACTTGTAGACAAAAAAAAAAATTTCTATTTCCATTTGGATGTTTCACTTCGAGGTTTAGTTTTAGTTTTTTCATCTTCCTTAGAGAGGTCTCGTCTTAATGACCAAAGTTTCCCATCCTCATCATTCTACAATTTTCTGTCATTTGATCAATCTGATTCTTGTCATTTTCATTTTTGCCTGTCCTCCTAAAATCACTGACGTTTTCCTTTGCCGTGAGGCCTTCTAAACCTTTTATTTTCTCGATGATTTTTTCCTCTTCCACTGCTCTTTCTATCCTAGATCATATTTTCTACACACCCAAAAATTTTATAGACTTCTGCCTGCAGTTTTTTGTACTAATTAACTGTTAGTAACCAGTTCTTTCCCAACTGCCTGTCTAGTGTCAGCTTCTTGTTGGTCATTTCTGTTTTTGACCACACTCTCGTCCAAAATCCATGAAGGTGAATCATCTTCAATAAACCCTACTTGCTGCAAGCTGTTTAATGAAATTTTTCTCTTATCTCGGAAAATGGTCTAGAAAACTATATTTAATGAAAAGTTGGTTTTGGCATGGAAATGATCCTCAGATTTTAATGTTGAATCAATCTTTCAATTTCAGAGTGAAAGATTTGTTGGAGAGTGTATCAAGTTCAGTTTCACTCCTTGAGGCAGCTGTAGTTGGCAATGTTGAGGATCTGTCACCACACTTCACTACCCTGGTTCCACTTCTTACCTGGGCACTTCGCTCTACCCTCATATCCACTCAGATGTGCAATATATTTATTAGCCTGCGTTCTGCAGTCTTTGAAACGGAAGATGATGTTTACGGTAAAATTTTCCATAGTTTCATTTGTTTATTATAGACCTCATACCAAATCTTGTGGTCTGTTGAAAGTATTAGTCACATAATAGGTTTTATCTTGGTTTTTAGAACCATGTTTGGCATATTTTTTTACAAACAATAAATAAAAATAAAAAGCATAAAACAAAAAAGCTTTGAATGTAATGAAACATCAATTTCTGGGTGAGCCTCAATGGCTCCCTGAAGCAACTATCACTGATAGTGTGTTAACTGCTATTTCACATCAGTCCCGTAGTTCTATATGACCTATCGGGACCAGAGCCAGAACCTGGTCCTCTCGCCAAGAGACAGGGAGCAATGGCAGTACTCGATCGCAAGGTGGTGGAAAAGATAGTGAGAAAAAAGCTTGTGGCACATCTGGAGAGAAAAGACTTTGTTAAATGCCACCAGCATGGGTTCAGGGATGGCAAATCATGCCTCACAGGGTTAATGAATTTTGTGACCAAGCATTAAGCAAGAGAAAGAGAAGGGTGCGAAGACTGCATTTTCTTGGAATGACAAAGTTTTTGATACAGTCCCCATAAGAGGCTGTTGCCCAAGTTGGAGAAACAAGCTGGGGTAATTGGTAAGGTGCTCCAATGGATAAGGGAGTACCTAAACAACCGGAAGCAGAGAGTTACTGTGAGGGGGGGTGAGACCTCAGAATGGCGTGATGTCACCAGCGAAGTCCCACTGGGTTCTGTACTTGAACCTATCCTGTTTCTTATATACTGTATATAAATGATCTTTCATAGGATATAGACTCATTTCTTTTAATGTTTGCTTTTGATGCTAAAATTATGAGAAAGGTTAAGGTAGAGGAGGACAGCTAGAGACTACAAGATGACCAGGACAGAATGAAGGAATGGTCCAATCAGTGGTTACTAGAGTTTAACTCAAGCAAGTGTAAAGTGAAGAAGATAAGTGTAGGGAGCAGGAAGCCAAACACAAGGTATCAGTTGGGAGATGAAATCCTTTCAGAAATTGGGAAGAGAGAAAGATCTGGAGGTTGATATCATGCCAGACCTGTCCCCTGATGCAAGGCTGGCTGGCTAGCCAAAGTTCAACCCCTTCAAGCATAACTATGTGAGTACTCATACACATGCACAGAGAGAGTTTTAAGTTACAAATATGGCAGACATGTGAAATGTCCAATCATGTGTGTCTAATTCGTTGTCATGTGATGAATATCTTTTACTCAACGTGGACTACGTGATGTATGTTATTCTACAAAGTAGTGCTTCATAAAACAAGCCAGTTCCCTACAATGGTTGCTTAATCAAACTGTAGCAGAAAGTGTCATCATTTGGGTGAAAGAATGTGGGCCGTTCACTCTTCCCAGACCAATCCACGAGTCGACTCCAGATAGCAAACTCTTTATCAAGGATGAACTCCAAGGACGACAGGCTGTCAACGAGGGGTCAGTAGTTGCTATGAGAGAGAGAGGGGGGCATGTCAATCACCGCTATCACTAGAGAACTTGGAATTACAAAGCCAACTGTTAAACTGTGGTGCAGGTGGTGGGAAGCACCTGAGAACTTGAACGACAAGAAACTTGTTTGGTGGTCCAAAGAAAATGTCTCCAGCAGAAAACTAGCAAATTCTTAAATCTGTGGTTTTATTTATTGATTATATATATATATGTGTGTGTGTGTGTGTGTGTGTGTGTAGTAGACATAATTGATATAGATAGTATTTTATATATGTCTCTCACTTCAGGGTGTTACTGGGCCTCATCCAAATTGATTGAGTCTCTTTATTAATCGCCCCATACCCATTACGTGGGCAATGGTGGAAAAGGTTAGAGGCACATAACCAAAAAAGAACATTTCATTACATTCGGCACTTTAGTTTTTATAGTAAAAAATTGAATGAATTGCAACATGCCAATAGTGATGTAGAGAAACAGAATATTGTGAAGTTTTAATGAAGACATCATTTTGCTATCATAGGGATATCATCATCATCAATAATGTCTGTCTGCTAATGTGCTATATAGTCCTTCTATACTCAATTAGCTCTTTATCTTGATAATTACTGGTATTTAATTACTCGGTGTTTTGTAATTATACATAATGAGAGTATGGATATATTGTGCTTTTTATATTAACTTCTGAGAATTTGTATAAGGGTTTATTAATATTATTGCAGCACACACTCTGGCCCGAACTACAGTGCGAGTATGTGAACCTGTAATGAAACTACCTGAAGATTGGCTTGGAGAACCATTAGATGATGCCGCTCTGAGGACATTAAAGATGATTCATGTTGCTACTGTTCCCAAGAAGTGGGTATTGTTTGTCAAGTATTTCAATTGTGATGCTATATAGATTTCTTAAATAATTTGGTAAAATTTCTTTGTCATATATCTTGTTAACTCCTTATTGCGAGAATCAAAAAGGGAAAGTGGCCTGGATATTACAGCAGCCTTAAAACCTGAGGTCTGTACTAGTTATAAACTGACTATACTCGGCAGCATGTGAATAATTGCCAACATGCACAGCATAAATAGATCAGTTGTAGAATATGCAACATTCAAGTATGACACCCACACTTTGTAAAACACACAAGTAACTCGAGTCCAGAGTTGGGTAACAAGCTAAGTATCAGATACAAGAGATGATCTAGGAGAGTGCAATTTAACAAAGGAAAAGAGAAGGGGCAAATGTGGTATTGTTATAAATGATAAAATAATCGGGGAAAAGCGGAACGAAGTTGAAGAGGTGAAAGTTTGAAAAGATACTATTGTGTAGTTAGCAAACTTGAGGCACAAATAGGAGAATTAAACACCATTCATAGCTTACTATCTTAATGGAACCACAGGTCAAAAAATTAACATAATTGCAAAAGTGTTTTTGCCTTTTGCACTGAATTGTTTAGGCATAATTTAGTCATGATAATTGCATGGGACCATGGCCTTGACTCACAAGTCAAGCTTGGCCTAAGGCCAGGTTTGGGGAGTAGAACAACTCCTAGAACCTCCATCAAGCAGGTAACCTGTTGCCATGATATGGGTTAGGTGCCAGATTGTACAGTTATATTATTTAATGTCCAGTAGATAAATTACCACAGATACTCATTTTAAGATTATGATATCTGAATACTAGGTAAGAAGTCATAGTAACAAAAAAATTAATTTTCACACTGACTTTGTAGTTGCTGCTCCGAGAAATTACAAATACATGATTCTTGTTGTACCCAATATTAGATCGACTCAAGATGACGATGAGGAGAAATACTACTGTGCGCCAGGCTTTGTCTACTGCTTCCCGTTCTTGGAGTGGGTGTTGACAAAGAGGCCGGGAGGTGAAGAGAAGTTTGATACTGTGGCTAACCAGGCACTGCAGTGATAAGTGAGCATATGGCCATGAGAGGAGCAGATGAAAATGATCTCTACCATCCACGGTTCTTGCCTCGCAAAAGACTTCTTTCTCTTATCATAGATGTTATTAGTAAGTTATTGTTATGCTGTAATGTGCATATGCAAAATATGTAAATGTTCTTTATTGTATTTTGTGTGAATTAANTAATGGATCACAGGTTAATGTGCCACTTTTCAGGACACAAGTCCATAATGGTCAAGATTCTCTTACTAGAAGGCAAGGTAAAAGGGAAAGAAAGAGAAGAATGTATAGAAGAGTCTTTTGCACAGTTGACCTTTACTGCCCGATTAGGATTGGCTCTTGGTCGCACAGCAGGTCAAAAAGATGGGAAATTAGAGAATTTGGATATACCTTCAAAAGCTTTTGAAAACTTGAAAAGACGAGTGAAGCCTCTCCTGATTGTTTAACAAGACGTGTGCATTTGGCTTCTAAATCATCAGAAGATATCTATATTCAGAAAAATTATCTGAAAGAGATGTTGCACACAGATTTCTTGATTCACCAACTTACTTAAACTTGGGTAATGATAGACACCCAATTACAGATAAAAGACAATCAAATCATCATCTGAAACCAAGACTAGCCATCCCTGATGACTCGGTACAAGGGTCAGCTTTTAACTCCATATATGCCCCAACACACATTAACTCAAGTGAGAAAGTTTCTAGGGTATTTGGCAATATCCTGCAAGCCAAGGTAAGGTTGAAATTGTTAATAGTATTCTAGGACACTCCTTCGAGTCCAAAACTCTCGGCTCTAATGATACAGCATTTCAAGGTTACCATGGTTCATTTCTTACTGGCATAAATGGATATGAAAATCCCAATAACAAACCCATAGAGAGTGGTGGCGAGTCACCATGTATAAGAACGGCCTCTGAATTCACTGCTGATTTTATAAATTATGACTCATTGAGCCAGAAACCTGCCATTGAGCTCAAACGAGAGGAACGAGGAGGAACCTGTAGAATACACTTAGAGATTCTTAAAGGAAGAAATCTGCCATTACTAGAAGGGCCAGATGGCACCCCAAGACCACCAAACTCCTACGTAAGAACAACCATAGGATCTCATAACATCCTCACCAATGTTTATCAGGAATCTGATAATCCAGTATGGAGTTTTGCTACTGATGTACTTCTCCCATATTCGCAGCTCACTCAGGTAAGTCTAAATATAATTACTGTACTCTAATGTACTCTTACTATTTGAAAATCTCATGTTTTTTGTATCCATTAACATTTGCATATATATAGTACAGTAGGATCAAATTTTACACAGGAATGCATTCCTAGTGAATATACTTGATTTGAACCACATTTAGTTCTGTTAACCCTTAAAGTATAATTATCATCATACGTTGATCCCTGGGGTAATGCAGTTATCATGACTCGTTAATTTTAATTATCATATGGATTTTTTTACAGATAAATCTATGTCTGGATGACATTACCAGACATATTATCAGCATTAGAATGAGTTGTAAAATAGTTCCATTGAGCTGTACCAGGGACAGAATTACATGCAATATAGGTGTACATATTATGTTGTAGACTTATATATATTACAGGACCTGTACTCTCAATTTTTGAATTATGTGAAAATCAAATTATTCCACACATTGTGTAAACTAAGGTGAAGCAACAAATATATATATGCCCTTTAATGATCATTTATCATCAAAACTCCTCTCTTTACTTTAATTTTTATACAATAACTTCATCCAATCATGTACCCTTCTCTAAAGATCTCAAAACTACTCTATGCCTGGGCAATCCGTGGATAGATGTTAAATAAACCACAAGTCGAGTTGGTACACTCTTTAATCACATAAGTGCTAATCCAGGATGAGGCCACACCCTGCTCCAGTCAGATCAAAATTCACTCCCACTCCAAAACTGGCCCTTGCACACGTATCCAACAATTTAACAAAGCCCAGGTTTTTAATACAAGATATTACATCATTCCTACGAACAGCTAACTGTTTCACTGCAGACTACCTGGGAAATGTGAGCCTCAGAACAGGTGACCAAGGAAATAGGACCAGCTATCAAGGTGTCCATCAAGGCAAAGCTGGTCATTTGCAGCCAACAGCAAAGAACCACCAATGGACACAGCAAATGATACATCCCTGGCCTAGCCAATCAAGCATCAGTCACTTATATATTTTTTCTTACTTGGCAGACTGATGGAAGTCTTATCCTGAAAGTACATCACACACAAGTGTGTCACAGAACTTCAGTTGAAGATCTCCTCCTGGGCTTTGTTTGTGTGGATGCCACCTCCATATGGAGTGGCCATGTGTCTCTATGTGGCTGGTATCCTTTGCTGGATCTCCGTGGTGCTGTCAGGGGGCACGTGAAGGTTGGTACATTACAGTATAAGCACACTAATTCACATCATATGGGGATGAACCTGATCCAAGTCACTTGGAGATTCGAGTTTACAGAATTTCATATGCATGTATCATGGCCTTTACCCTTAATACTCTGTCATGTGCTTGGCCATTTCACTGAAGTTAGGACTTCACTCCTTCTGTTGGTTTCACTTTGTCTTCCTAGGGATTTATACTAGATCTTAACTTGCTAGTAAGTTTCCAGGAAAACTCCCCTAAGGAGCATTGAAACATCTAGGTAGAGTAACAATAATAAAATATGTACAGGTATATACAAATAAATAAGATATATAACATAGTTAATTATGTTCTGGGCTTCCACATCATTTGTGTACCATAATTATGTATGTATATATGTATGTCAATCAACTGGTGTACAGATTCTCGAGTCTATTGGTCTCTTATCATATCTACATTTGAAATTCTTTGGAGGTCTGCCTTATGCAGACACAGTCTGCATTAGGCAGACAAGCAACCAGTGAATCCTCACTAGAAAGCCAAGAGCATTCAACGAGTGAAGCTTCAGCAGCTGGCAGTCAAAACTGACCTTGCCAACCAAGCTCATGTACTGCACAATAATTTTAGTGTTAAGTTAGGTTACATAAATTTTCATGATTCATCGATTTGAAGATGTGCAGCATCAATCAAGAAGACGAACTTGATGTTTTGTTTAATTAACACTATCGTTCTCTTTGGACATGACTCTCGTCCATTTTTTTTCTCCTGAGTCCTAGCCGTGGACAGGACTTGCATCCACTACAAAAATATTTGTGTAAAAATCATTTTTTATCCTATTGACCTCGGGCTAGTTTCAAAATATGCGCCTTTAGAATGCACACAATTTGATACCAAAATGAAAGATGTAACACGAAACTTGATGTCAGAACACTTGAGAGATTATAAATACGTTTTTGGGTCTAAATTTTAAATTTTAAAATATTTGTTAAAATTCTATTTATTGTGCTATTATTATGGGACTAGTTTTAAAATGCGCGCCTTTATATTGTGAACAATTTGATACCAAAACGAGCGATGTAACATGAAATTTTATGTCAGATCACTAGAAATATATAAATAATTTTGATGAGCGTCCAAAATTAAAATATTTGTTAAAATTCCAGTTATTGCTCTATTATTGTTAGACGAGATTTAAGATGCGCGCCTTTATTTTGCGAACAATTTGATACCAAAATGAGCGATGTAACATGAAAATTGATGTTATCAAACTGAACGAGTATACACATTAGGCTGTGGTGTGCAAATTGGTGCTTGTTCATGGGTAACTTTAGGCTTTGCTGCAGGGAGTCTCGCCAGGCTTATGGACATTATATGCATATACATCTGCAGGGAATTTAATTGCAAACACGATGATACCAAAACGAACGATGTAGCACGAGAATTTAGGTGAGAAAACTGAAACAAGTATACACATTTTACTGATTTTGTACGCTCACGGTAACTTTTCCGACTTTAGGCTTTGCTGTGGGGAGTCGCCAGGCTATTGGACATTATATGCATATACGTCTGCAGGGAATTTAATTGCGAACACAATGATACCAAAACGAACGACGTAGCACAAGAATTAAGGTGAGAAAACTGAAAAGAGTATACACATTTAGGCGTCGCCGCACTCTCACCCGCACCATTGGCCCCATGACATCAAAGTCTGCTGAGCGTGCATGGCGCCGGCGATAGTGTTAAAGTGCTTGTGGAAATTCAAATTTTGTTGGTTGCAGTACAGAAAATTGCGAACGTGTTCACGTTTGAACTTCCCCGGTAAAAATTCTGCTCTGGATGTCTGGCTTCTCCGGTCGGGAGGTCCTTCCCATATAGTCTGGATAGGTGAGCTTAGACAGTATTATAACACTGGTTTGGTGGAAGAAGAGCAGATTGGCTTGAACATGAGAGCACCTTGGTATAGAGTGAGAGAAGTTGAGTTTTTGAAGTTAGGGTTGTGTGGGATGGGTGTTGGCAACTGGTGGTGGTGGCAGCTAGTGTGTGGAGCAATAGTGGGTGACTTTTACACCCTTTGTAATAAGGGTGTTGGGATAGAGATGGAAGAGTAAAGCAGGATGTTAATGATTGCAGTACAAGTAAAGGTTGCCTGTGAAAGGAGAAGGAAGAGAAGTTGGTGGGTAAAGGCAGTATGAGGGTTGAATGGGGAGAGGGATGGTGGGGGTATGAATTTTGTTTAATAAAGATTTATTTATTTTTAGTGGTTTTTAGTTCATCCAGTGCACATAATTAATATATAATGAAATAAA
The DNA here is from genome assembly GCA_020271785.1 of Procambarus virginalis. Lineage (NCBI taxonomy): Eukaryota > Metazoa > Arthropoda > Malacostraca > Decapoda > Cambaridae > Procambarus > Procambarus virginalis. The sequence continues at coordinate 418,562 of WNGS01162917.1, read as the reverse complement.
GTACCAGTAGCATTTATAGTTTTTAATAGATTGGCCCAGGAGTACCAGTGCATAAGATCTGGGAGGCCACTCACAAGCCCCCAGAAATTATCTCCAAATTAAAGTCACATTGCTGCTGACTCTGCCACCTCACACCTCTCATAAGCTCCAGCAATTGGGTAAGTGTGTGTATCACCCTCCATCAGTAATGGGTTAAGGTATTAGATGACAGCATTAAAATAGTGTTTCCTTGCAGGTTTCACTCACTCCACATGAGCCTCCTCAAACCATAACTCCAACAAGCCACTGGTTTTCGGTCAGCCTTCAAGAGCATACAAGTTATTACCCACCATCAAGCCCTTGCCAGTCAAGGCATTCCTATCCGCAGTATACAACACATGCTAGCGAAGTACATTCAGAGCCCCAACATCTTTATTCAAGAAATGATTCGGGAATCGCTACCATAGCATCTCTAGATAGATCCTCAAGTGCTTTTTCACACCTTTCTCCAAGGTCTCGCAGAAGAAATTACAGCCAGGCTGGACAGTGTATGCAGGACCACTCTTCCATGGAAACTGGGAGAGTTTCAAATCCCAATCTTGATTCTCACTTATATAATAATTTCTCTTCTGTGATGGATTCTGAATCAGTTACTGATGATCATACAGTTAATAATGAATCTGGTTCTAGTAATGAAATATCTCGATCATTTGTAGGAGTTCCAGATGATGATCATTCCCATTATTTAAGCAGAAAAACTTCGAACATTCCAATTTTCTCGCACAATAAAATTTCAGATAAAACATCAAATGTCATTAGTGATAAAGCCAAACAGAACAGTGCCTTGCCCAAAGTTTTGTATAAAGAAGATGAAAATGTTTGTCCAAATACATCTGTTGTTAGTCAAGGTTATTGTAGGCACAAAGGTTCAATTATTGTTAAAGGAGTAAATGCTGACTTTAATGAGGCATCCCATTTAATGGAAACACCTTTAAAAGATACTAGTAATTACAGTTCATGTAAGCATCCATCGGAGAGGGAAAATGTAAAAATGTTTAAAGATTCCATAATTCTTTCTCATTTTCAAATGCAGAAAAAAAATGAAATGAGTAAGGAATCTAAAGTAAAAAAAGACTTAATCCCAAGCAATATCCCTCCTGGTGGAAAGTGTGAGTTAAATAATAAAGGATCCATTTCAAGTACCTGTACAGGAAAAGAATACTCATCCACTGATAACCAGCAATTGGTAGCTGATCAAAAATTACCTATATCTGAGAACAGGCCAAGTTCATGTCTGAAGGTGCCTGGTAGTCCATCATTAAGAGCAAAACACGTTACCTTTGCCCATAAATTAGTTCACCACCAGTGCAATGATGCAGAAAATGGAGATCACTGCTCCCAAGACAAGACAAACAGGAGACATCAGTTGTTTTCTCAATTGTCTAGGACACCTCAAGCAACTAGTCCAGAGATATCTACAGATTGCAACATTGACAAAGAGGGTAGAAAAACAGGGACATCGAGGGGTCAGAGTGTGTCGCAGCCTACGAAGGTAGAAGAGTCAGACTTACAGGTAGTGCCGTGTAGGGAGGGGGACACGCAGATTGTAACAACAACTGTTAGTGTACAAGGCAGTAAGACCTTGAATGCCGTACCAAGTTATGGCATCCCCACCTCGTGCGACAAGAATAGAGCAGATCTTATCATGGCCTTCTCTTGGATGAATCAAACGTCAGGTTATGACACTCCATGTGTTTCTTATATTGAATCAAAGCAACAGCCTAAGCAAAACAGTCAAAAATCTTATGGCAACTGTACTTCCAGTGATAGTGCACCATCTGCTGATATAAGAAAAACATCTATAGAATCCAACAGTATCTTACAGAAGAAATCAAGAAAATTTAGAAGTAGGTTAGCAGCAAACTTTTCCTTAAAATGATTTATAAACTTATTTGCTATCATATATGTTTAATTGCATTAATGAGCTATAGTACAAATTTTTTTCAATTATTCCATAGAATTTTTAAGTAGCCTCAAACATGCATACCAAAAACTGCACAATAATGAAGAGGAAATTGTTTCTGTTGATCCTGGAATATTACCGAGTCAAAACACGCTAATTTTCTTTTCGTTAATGTATGCATTTTTTCCATCCATTGTAGTGTGGCTTTTATTATCCAATGTAAATTACTTTTATTGAACGTCTTAGGATGGCTGAGGAATGTATGATGGGGAATGTTGGTACCCAGTGAGTAGTAGGCTACTGGCTTCAGTCCACCTGTGAACTTGTACAGTACATTCAAGAATATCTTTTCCATTTTATCCGCATAAATTTTTATTTTTAGGCAAAAGTAAGGGCCGTGACTCTAGTTGTTTGAATCTTGAACCAACATGTGTTCCTTGGATGCCTTATTCCTTGAGCTTAAGTACTGGTATGAGAAGTTTTAGCACTGACTTCTATATTGTTCTGTATATAGATAAATATTTAATTCCACATTTGTCATAACATCAAGGTGCATCTTCCTGATGCATGCCTCTGTAATAATGGTGCTCTTTCTCATTACTCATTCTTAGTATACATGTATACAGTACAGTATACATGAATACAATACGATACGGTATATATTTGTGTATGGTAAAGTATATGCTCGTACTGTATATTTATATATGCATACAGTACAGTATATATGTATTCATACAAGCTTCATTTTACTAACACTTTGTATTAACCTCTAAGCTTCTTAACATTTGTAAGTGTAGACTCAATTTATTGCACTTTTTTAGGTTTTAAGTGTGATAACGGTATCACCATTACTGTACTGTACTTGCAAAACTCTTCTTTCTCACAGTACTCATGGGATTGATTCAATTGCATCCTCAAGGACATTTCTCATTTAATTTTGTTTAAATTGCTAGCAATATGTGAAACGAGTATTACCTCCCAGTATCCTCTGAAATCTTATTTTTATACTATAGGACTTGCTTTATGTATGTGTGTGTTTTAATTTGTACCTCATCCTTGCCAAATTAAAGAGGATGATAAAAGATGCTTTAAAAAATATTGTTGGTTTGAATATCAAATTATGAAGTCTCCATAATTGTATTATGTGGAAGCCTTGCATGTCTACCATATTTACTAATATTATTTATGCATTTTTTATTTATATTTTACTGTAATTTTAAGATAAAAGTACCAGTGACTTAACTTATGTTGTTGGGAATTTCAAAGAAAAAATAAATTGGCTGTAAAATATGTAAAAATACTGCATTCAATACCTATAAAATAAAAGTACATCACAGGCTAGTGCAAAACCATTGTACAAGTAGCAGAATCTTCTGAATTGTCAATAAAAATATAATGTATCCTTTTTCAAGTTGAAATATTTAACTATTAAACAGTGTCCTGAGGCACATAATAATGTGTTCTCTGGTGGAATTCAAACTGTTTCTGTACTGTTCTGTTTAAGTATGCAGTCTGGAAAACCACAGGCTCCAGCAGACATCAATCTTTTATTTTGTTTTGGAAGGCTAGTGCTGTAGCCCTTAGGAGTATCTGTACTGCTAAATGTGACAGTTGGAGAAGGAGATCCTAAGTCTCAGCTCTTGATGTGAACACTCCTCTCCTTCATATCTAGAAGATGATTCATAAGATTGAGAATAAATTTGCTTACATCTGTAATGGCTGCTGTTCATCCCTGTAGATCTGTTATTGCCACTGTGATGTTAAGTCACAACTGGGCTAGGTTTGCATTGTCTAGCCGTTGGCTCCCGTTCTCATTTCCTTCCTGGCTTCCTTACTCACAAGCCCCGTGGACTTTTTTATTCCTCAGCTTCCCTTTCTTAAACAAGTTTGCCTTTTTTCCTTGCAATTCCACAGTAGCAGGCTCATACAGTTTACACTATGAGATGCTCTGCCATCTTTTTGTGTGTACCTTACAATTTTTAATGTATATTTATAATCACTTTAGGGAGGCAATATCTGCCCCCAAACATTCTTGTTGCCTCTTTTCCTATCAGTTTGGCTTATGCAAGTGTTTCAGCATGATTGATGTCCTGGGGCTCTGGAGGTTTATATTCTTTCTGCCTTGTATGTAACTTCTTTTTGACCTGGAAAAGACTTATGACACTACTTGGAGGAATAATATTTTAGACAAGTGCATTCTATTACCCTTCGTGGTATACTTACAATGAAAGAGGAGGCTATAAATGAAAAGTGTGTATTTAAGGTACAGCTCGGCACAGCTTTCTCTGGCACTCTGTGGGGAGCTCCGTCGGTTCCCTGAAGCGATCTTACTGATCAAGTGTCATCAGTCGCAGAGTTCTCTGTAAGCCTACTAAGGACCACGAGCCAGAACCTGGCCCATTGCCAGGTGTTCATGGGCCATTGTTCCTGGGTGCATTTGATTGTTGCAGCCAAAGGCGGCTAGTTTGTGCACCCCATACTCATCCTGTGAGCGGTAGCGCAAAAGCATTACAGAGGGCACAAAAGGTCTTTATCAGACCTCATCTTAGATTCTTACATAAACAATTTCATCTATCCTTCACACCTTATAGTTACAATGTCAGCTAGTTACAGAGAAAGTGCTATTACAAGAGCTACATATTTACAGTAAGTCATCATACATTAATGGTAGGTCTTATCGCTAATACATAATAGTGTGACCAATGGGGATATTACAGAGTCATAGGGGAGCTTCTGTTTATTATTAGTCCTCACAATACTCTATTTGTTTCTGAATCTCATATGTCGTTCATCTACTGGAAGCAAAATGTGGGTACAGTGCAAGGATTTCAGGTAATTTATCCATGGTAATAAGATAGGTTGCCATATCATACAGAGTGAGCTTAGATTTATCTCTAAAAGGCTCAATTTTACTACAGTCCAAGATATAGTGTTCGAGTGTGTCCCTGTCTTTGTCCACACACTTTACACTTCACCTAGATCCTTATACAAGCCGAACTGCCAGAGATACTTATAGCCAAGTCTTATACGAGCTGTGACAACATCTGTTAAGTCTACTGACTTTGTTACTTGTCCCATACACATGTTTTACTTCACACATTTCATTGTGATGAACAATGGACCTGCTAGTTCCAGTTTGCACTGTTCTACTTTCTTCAAATTCATCCAGGAGTTCTCGTCTAATGACACTTTTAAGGGACCTATTTGATAACTCAAGATTCCGTTCAATACTGTCTTTATTTACTGCAGCCTTAGCAATGGCGTCAACTTTGTCATGTTCCTGAATGCCAATGTGAGAAGGAATCACAACATTTTTATATTTACCCCTCTTGCTAAGTATTCTTACATATCTACGTCTAGCTTCCAAGACAAGCACGTTATTACTTGAATGCAAACTGTTTATTGCTCGTAGTGAGGAAAGGGAGTCAGAAATAATTAAGCTGTCTATTTCAGTGTTGTCAATAATTTCGAGTGCTACCAACTCGGCTTGCATTGTGGACGCCCAGTTACTAATTCGGATATTTCTTTGAATTGTGCTGCCATCGGGCTGATGAGCAATAACAGCACTTCCTGCCCTCCCTGTAGCTGTATTGAGTGATCCGTCAGTGTATATCTGGGTGCAGGGAGCAATATCCCATGAACACTTGACATATGGTACAATGCTTTAAATGTAATCTTGCCATCGACCATGGAAGGCAAAGATAAAAGATGATTCGCCCTGAAAGATAGGCGAATCAAAACAGACTACTGCCTGGTTTTAAAGTGTGACCTATGTACTCACAAATGCAAAAGAACTCGCCCAGAAAACAAACAAGCAAAACTTCGTCCAACTAACCCCCTGCTCATTAGCCTCACTCACATGTGGGGGAGGGGGAGCCGGCCTGGGCAAGTCAGGATGCCCCAGTCAGTTCTTTGATGTAGTCATGCCAAGTGGTCACTGTCACTTTAGCTCCGTGTTCCCGTTTTCTTTTGGTGTTTTCACCCTTGCAGCGGTGTTATAAAATGAATGTGTGCGTGTTGCCAGGAGTTTTGAGTACTGGAGCAGCATGCGCTTAAGGCCATCTTCCCTAGGTGCTCCGTAAGTACTATCCTTGCGTCTCAAGGTTTTCTTCTTTGGGGCATTCGGGGATCACACCTCGTTAAAAGACTTCCTTGCTTGTGGTTGTCTTTGCCTTTGGGGTGCGTTGGCAGCCTTGAGGCTTTCCACCTTTCCCTGGGTAGTGGGTTCGTTGGTTGGTGGATCACACTGCAGCTGATGCAGCCTACTTTTCATATATTGATGGCGGGCTGATGTTTTTCTCTGATTGCTTGTTTGCTGTTGTGGAGTTTTGGGGGTTTACTTGTGGTTTCCCTTTCCCCGGCATTTTTTGGGAGTTTTGCTCTTCACCTGATTAAGCTTTGCCTAGGGTGTGGTCCTCCTGTTGCACTCGAGGCTTTTCTCTGGCTGGATTGTCTGCATTGACAGGGTTTACCGGCTTAGCTGGCCCCAGTGCCTGGGCTTCCTGTAGGGTTCATTCACACTTCAGGCCCTGGAAAACCCCAGCAGGCTTTGTTGTACAATGATACCTCTTCCGAGCCTACTCTCGCCTTGTGCGAATTCGTAAGTTGCTAGTCGCCCCTGCATCTGGGTATCGATCATCCATTCTGCTTCTAGTAACACCTATGACCCAGAGTCTTGTGGGACATGTTCCCCACTTGTGCTCCATTTTCACTCATCCCCATCAGATATTTTGTGGGATTGGGCAGCAATCGCATTCCAGTCTCTGATGCACCATGACAGGTTGTGTCCTAGTTTAGAAGCCCTGGAGCTGCCCCGCTTCTGCTTTTGGGACTTTGCTTTGGGGGCATTGGTCACTTCAGTCTTGATTTAGTCCATGCCTCCTCTTCCTTTCCTGGTGGGTGTGTTCACCCCTTTTTCCTCCCCATCATCCCCTGCCACCAACTTCCAGATGTCTGTAGGTTTTGATGTCGGGGTTTAGCTCGATGCTGCATGTAATTTTTCTTGGTATATTCCAACACCATAAATTGTCTTAAAAAAATGGGTGCACATAAAATGATAAGTATTTAAAAACTACTTATTGCTTTTAAAAGCAGGATGTGTAAATTATGTTGGAATAAACTTCACTAGTAAAGTTTATTCTTTCATTTGAATTTTTTCCATTTCATTGTACTGTATTTTATATCTAGATCTTGTTAGATTATCATTCATTCCTAGTTGCTTTATTTGCTTTTGATTGGCTTTATATTTTTACAATTGTAAACATTTAAAGCTGTTCATGAAATTCCTGATGCTATTCTTGTGGTACTTGAAGTATAACATAATAGATCTTTTAATGGTATTGCATTACAAGGCTTGAAAGATCACAATTTGTATAACATTGGATTGAGATTCTAGTAAAATTAATAGGCTTGAGGTAGAGTGCCTGCCACTATTTTCTTTTTATATTTTGTAAGACTATCTAATCCAGATTTTATGCATTTATGTTTTAATACAAGTTAATTTTTTCTGTGGCTTGTCTGGTTATTTGCCCGAGCTGCAATATGGGCTTCCAGATTTTTCAATCGTGTTAAAAAAAATTTATAGTAATTAACAATATATCATTCACTTGCTAGATTTGACACACAGGCATGTTATGGTCAACAATTTGTGAATATTCTCCTTAGGGTAAGCCAAAAGGTATCACCCTCACAGGAGAAAATTCTGCTTTGATGTTGAACACTTCGATATGGTATTATATTCAACATTGGTTTGGCTTACCCTACCGGTATAATATCTACTATACATAGAAAATTTGTATGATTACAAATTTACACAACACGGCTGTATTTAGTCACAGATAATGATTGCAATTTTCCCCACATTTTCAAATAAAGCACAAGATGAAATAAGGTTGTTGCTTGTACGACAAGAAACAAGCAATTAAACTAGCCTTGTTTCACTTACAAACATTACTGCATGTTAAATTTAATTGTAAAATGTAGTTATTATAACATGAAATTGAAACCATTTTTATTGTTACACTTTATTAATTCAGAAGAGGTCTTTTTAGTTTCTATAGTATGTATTAAATATCAGAAACTTTAACACTGCAGATCCCATTAAATAGAGCTTTATCATCTTATCTTTCATTTCCCCCAATTATAAAAGCTCTGAATACTTTAGACATATACTGTGGCTTAATGTTTTGAACATCTGGGAGCCAAAATACAATATTTGTCTAAAAAAATACAAAATATCAATTGATTCTAGATTTGAGAAATATAAAGATGCTTTACAACGCTCTTATTTCAGTTTGGTATGCTTGCTGACAATCTCAATATATCTGAATTAAGCTTAACATAACAAAAATACTTTACTGTACTTATTTGAAAATAACAGTATCAAGCATAGCTCCAAGACACTGAACAATATTTGAGGTCATGAGAAACTTCCACCTTGTCTTCCAAGTGCCGTTTTGGGTCAACTTTCCCACATTCTTTATGGCCAGTTGTTCTGGCGTCATTTTCTCTTCCTCTTCCAAACTCTGGGGAAAATGTTTTAATTATTGCCAGATGTACAGACTGACTTCATCAACCTTACAAGAAAATATGCGGGTCACCCATTCTAGTGCATTTTGTAAATACAGTACTTTGTATTTTATACAAGGTAGACTATTTAAGCTTTATACTAGTGAAAATAATGTATAGTACAGTATATGCAACCTTTTGTGGAGAGAAAAGAGTGCAACAATTGCAGTTAATGTACATCATTTCAGATTAAGTTACTTTAATTGTAATACAAAATATATTTATATAATTGTGCTAATACAAAAAGCATTATTTCATAGAAATATAGGAGTTTTATGGAAGCAGAATTTATAGTGTGTGTTATTGCTGAGGGTGATGTTTGATTCTGCCACCTGAACATGTGCATTTGGTGTTCTTGAAAGATGACATCTGTAGTAGCAAGTGCTAAGATTATGGCTAACTACCACCGCACGCGATTAGTTTTGCAACCCGACTACTGCAAGTAGGGTCCACATCAGGAAATAATTATCACTAGGTTGTCTACTGGCAACACCATAGTCAATATAACTCATTGCTATATTACCAGACAAGGAATATGAAAAGTATAAAGAGCAAGATAGTGGGCTAAATAAATCTCCCAAAATAAAACTCCAAACTAATGCAACTCACTAACTTATATGTTAAGACTTAGGCTTAGATTTTTCTTTATACAGGTATTATTTTTAGTAGTAACACTTTTCACTATGTACAAATACAGCACAAAAGTGAGAATGGGTTCAATCCCTACTGTGAGAGATCATTCATTACTCTGTTGTTCCTAATTATACAGTAGCCTCCTGGATAAATTGCATCTCCAACTACAACATACTGATGAATTTTGTCCCCATGACTGCAGTTCTGGTAACCTTTATTGTAGCTTCCCCACCCTACTTGAGATCTCATCTGTATACTGTACAGGCCCTTCCACTGCTTATTTCTACTGGGAGGGAGAAATTCTGCTCTTTCTTTGCAGGGATGGTAGGCGAGGTGGAGAACCAGTAAGCCACTCCCACTGACCCTAAGATTGACTATGAAACACTGCCAACCAAACTACTGTAATAAGAAAACTGTTTCATGCAGCAGTAACCTACCTTATTATATGCTGTTGCAAGGTTAAGGATCTCTTTAACTGTGTCTTCATTGAGGCTGCTGTGCTCATTATAATTCTGCAATGTTAAGCCTTCCATCCAAGATTTCTTATGCAGATTTAACAACATTTGTTGTTCTCTGATGAATAGAAATGATGTATAAATATTTAACATGGCAATAAAAAATACAAGCTGAAAAAACTAAAGCCTATATTTTATATATTTAAATGCTTTCATATATGAATTAGAATCCTCCCAGCGACTATAAGAAATATTGCCGGAACAACCGTAGACATCTTCAAGAGAAAACTGGACTGTTTTCTAAGAGAAGTTCTGGATCGGCCGGGCTGTGGTGGGTATGTGGGCCGCTCCAAGCAACAGCCTGGTGGACCAAACTAACAAGTCAAGCCTGGCCTCGGGCCGGGCTTGGGGAGTAGAACTCCCAGAACCCCATCAAGCAGGTATCCCTACCAAAGTGATGAGCCCTGCCCATCTACTGAAGTGCAGGATTATCGCCAGACAGTTATACACAAATTATTTGAATTATAAATATAATTTTAAGAGGGACTTTATTCTCAGGCCTTTCCAGTGAGAAGCAGAGTAGTTATCCACTCTGCCTAAAGATGTCACGAACAATATAGCAGCATGGGGCCCTTTAGGGGCCCCATGCTGCTATATTGTTGCTTGGGGGCTCCAACCATCTATTCCCATACACCAAGGGTAGGAGGGCAGGGCATGAATGGAAAGCCACTCAGGGACCCTTCGGAAAAATGCATTTCATTACATTAAACACTGAATTTCTGGGAGGGCTTCCTTTGATAGATCAAAGGAAGCTTTGTGGAGCTAACTCCACAAAGAAGAACCAAGAAAGTATTATTGTGGGAGAAGGAGTTGTTGCTAGTAACCCCAGAGGAAACCGGCCCTTGGGTCAACAGTCCTAATGCCATGCATGCAATGACCAAGTAAAGACCTCTCTAAAAACATGATTAAAATGGCAAAACAATGAGCTGAATATCTGCCTAGAATATATGGAAAAGAAAGCAGACTGACCTGTTTACTTCTAGATGTCATGTGGATAAACATAAGGTTGACTAAACATAACCACCCTGCAATTCTCCTTAAACAAGGAACCAGGGACCCCAGATTAATAAACAAAGACCCTCGAGTGGCATGCCGGGAGTAGTGCCCTGCTACCTGACTGAGAACATAACCCCTGACTGAAGCAGCCAAGCCTCACTCAACAAATGACCACTCTGGAGACCTGCAGTCTCAGTCTTCATGAGAAAGGGCAGCAAAGGCTAAAGTTGAAATAACAAACCCACAGAGCCTAAAGAACAAATACTCCACTTCTGGGAGAAGACCATGAAGCTCACCAACCCAACAACCAGAATTAAATATGGAAAAATAATGCACTTTTTTATGTAACGATACAAACATGGCTTCCAACGTACCTTTCATTCATGCGATATTTTATTGGGATTGAATAGTAGTGTCGATTAAGTCCATGAATCAGTGCCTGAAAGAGGTAGAGAAAACTCAGTCAATGTTATAAATTTTGTATAAAAATATGCGAGTGCTTTACCTACCTGCAATGATTAACGGCTTGCAACACCACCAACCTATTGGTATTGTTATGATACAGGCTATCAGTAGCAGTAAGAGATAAATTTCATTGAAATATTTTAAGCAAAACAAAACCAGCATCGACTGCAATGAATGCCTCTTTTTAGTAACGTTTTCAGCGACTCCTTGAAGCTATCTCACCTTAAATGGGTCCCTACTACTTTGTTACATCAGTCATAGGCATACTGTTTGGCCTATCAGAGACCAGAGAGCTACAGGAAATCTGGCAAAAGGCAAATGTAGTTCAAATATTCAAGAAAGGGGACAGATATGAAGTACTAACCTATAGACCAGTGTCATTAACATGCATTCCATGCAAGATTCTAAAGAAAGTCACCGGGAAAAGGATTCTAGAGCAGAGAGTAAATGTTATGAGGCACACCATAGCTTTAGTGAGTAAAAGTCATTCTTAACAAACTTCACTGAATAGGTATGCTGCAGCATCCTTGACTGCCAAAAAGCTTTTGATACAGTTCCTCACATAAGAGTAATACACAAGATGGAGAGACAAGTGGGGATAACAGGAAAGGCACTGGACTGGGTAAGTAATCATATAGTTTGTCAGATAGGAGAGGAGTGGAGTGGAAAGTGGTGTTCCACAGGGTCCCATTACTGTACCTCATAACATATTTTTAATTTATTTAAATGACTTCACAGAGGGAGTGAGCTCATACATGTTGATGTTTGCAAATGATGCAAAGTTAATGAGGAGAGTAAGAACTGAAAAGGACCGAAGGGTGCTGCATGGAAAATGTAATGAAATATCAGTTTCTGGGTGAGCCCCAGAGGCTCCCTGATGCTATCACACTGTCTAAGTGCCATACTATTAGATGTTATCAGTCACAGAGTTCTATTGGCATACCAGGGACCACGAGCCAGAAAATGGCCTCCTCAGAGGGGCCAGGGAGCGATGAGCCATGAACACTTTACATTTAAGGGGACGCAACATCCGAAAAGTAAAAGTTGTTCAATTTTTTTATAAATTTATTTAAGAAATGGTTATAGAAAGGGCTGCAACTGGTCCAAGTTTCAGCATCACAACCTAAATAGAAAGGGAGAAAAAAAATACACAACGTATTTTGCAACGAATTTTCAACATTTTCAAAATCTTTCAGGGAACACATGTGTTAACTAAAATCATTTCTATAACACTCTGATATCACATTAGCATATAATAAAGGATTGTGCGGAGCAGTTTTATCAAAAAAGTGTTTAGTGCAATAATACAATTATTCAAAGTTCCCCACCCAAAATATGCAATATATGATGTTATAAATATTTATAAAATCAATAAATGGACTTTGGACTAAAGTGCTCCGCACGAGTGTAGAAGCACAAACTCTACATATAAGGTGCAATTTTCATGAAATTTGATTAAAAAATGAAAGCTGTGAAACACCTTGAAGTTGAAAATTTCTTTACCTGAGTAAAATAAGATCAAAGTTTGGCCACCTGTAGCCGAGCTTGACGTGGACCAATTTCGTTCATAATTGGCACCCTTGCAGATAGGCATCCGTTCAGCAAGGTGTGTAAGTTCCATGCAAATCCCCCGATAACAAACAGAAAAAAAAAAATTGGGGAAAAAAAAAAAAAAAAAATCCATAGAAATTTATATATATATATTCCTGCACATATATATTATAATTATATTATAATATCAATATATTATAATATCCCATTATAACACTAAAACATGCTAACCTATTATAATTGGTCCGAATTGTGGGTCCTCAAGGTGGCACTGCAATGGGCACTCACAGGCACCTGCATGATTGCTGGATCACCTTCCTTAGGAGTCTGTCTTGGCTTGTTGGAGGGAGGGAGGTCTAGGAAGGTGTGTAAGGAGGCTCTAGGAGAGTTGACGAAGGTGTGTGAGAAAGGTTGAGGAAAGTTGTGGGAGGTTGAGGAGATGTCAAGTGTCGCGCCTCTGCGTGCCTCACACCTCACCACCATCTATCACTGTATTTACTCTTCTCCGCGCTAAAGCGGCTTTCTTTTACTGATATAGACATCGACCGTGTGCCAGATTTGCTGCTCTTATCTTCTAACGCTTCATCTATATATATCATTGTGCAGTAGACGCAACAATGCGCTATTCCAAGAGCGAGAATGGAGCGCGCATCGACGAAGCATCTATCCTCAATGAGACACACAAGGTGACTGAGGGTTTCTGGTCTGCCGGACCCCACGAGGGATGAAAGAGATGCCAATGAGTGTATATTTACTCTATTCATAAATACAGCGTTATTTACGACGTTATTACGAAAAATTTGACGTTTAGAACGTACGAGGCAATACCTCTCGCGCGCCACAGCTGCCGGGCACCTGATTCTGCACAATTACGCATGAAAATGTGCCATAAATACGTCAATTTATATCGTAAAATAATTATGATTGTACCAGAGTGTTGCCACAATGTTGTAGTATTTTTATAAATATTTCAAAAATTTTCGATTTTTTACCGAATTTTTTCGGATGTTGCGCCCCCTTAAAGGTTATCTTTGCCATCAGCCAAGGAAGCACCCAGAAAGATAGGCAAATCAAAACTGACTACTGCATGGTTAAAACAAAACTGAAGCCTCAATATTGCCAAAAAAGTCTCCCACAATGAAAACAAAATTTTGTGAAACTAGCCCCCCACACCCCCAATGCCTTAGGGAAGGAGGGAGCCGGCCTGAGTCAGCCGGGCCTCTCACAGTCCAGTTCTATAATCATTAACCTTGCCAATGACCTGGGGCAGGAAAGGTTTAAGGAAACCTATGGGGCTTACCCAGAAACTGCTGTTTCATTACATTCAATGCTGGTTTTCTGTTGGGGGCTGTTGGCTCTGTGAAGCTAACTACCTACAGAGAAGAACAAAAAGGGTCATTTACCAGGGAGACAGCAGCACTGCAGGTATTAAGTTGAAAAAGTGACCGATCTCTGACACACTACCCAATGCAACACATGACCATAGAGGACTAGGGACTTTAGGTAGATACCTGGCAGCCAAGACCTTGTTAGCCCTCCAAACCTTGCGCCCGAATATCAGTCCTAGACATACGGGTATTACCAAAAACGGTCAACAGAGTGGCATACTTACGGACATCATGGGCATGAGGGTAGACCACAGGATGGCTAGCTTTAATAACACTGCGAACAACCTGAGAAATACTAGCCCTGGAACAGGGAAACTGGATCATCCCACAACGAGTCCACCAAAACAGAACCGGTGGCCCAAAGGTTAGACTAGGTCAGATCAGGTCAGGTCACTGAGGTGATCACTACAGTATACAGGTTTTCACTTTGGAGACTCAACCTATTAAATTATTGTTGAACTAAACATAGTCAATATTATTCTCGTACCTGGATAGAAGGTTTCTGTAAATGCCCAAGGTTAGAAGTGGTCTGTCTTGGTTCTTGTCCCAGGACCATCATGTTTGGGTTGATAAGTCGGAAAGCATCAATCACCACTTTACCTATTAAGGAGAGCATAAAGCATCATTACATAAATACTGAATCTCATTCATTGGAACTGTAGCTGCAATTGGAATGAAAAACATTACTTTTAATATTAAACAATCAATAACTCTGTCTGATCACATCCAAATACTCTATTAGTTAAATATTAAAGCAGTTTTTTTTATCAAGTCTTTTTCTTTACAAAGTTTACCTCAAGTAACAATTTCAGAGTTGAGACCTATGTCAGAAACCATACCTTATTATTTCCCCAATCCATTCTCTAATATACAGGGCTGAAATATTTAATTATTTCAAAGCACTTGGGGAACTGTTTGTACTAGAATTCATAGTTTTTACAGAACTAGTTTTATTACTTTTATAGTATTGTATAACCAATTTATTTTATTTACAAAGATTGTTAATCAGATCAAATATTGAGCTGTATGGTTGCTTCCTTAGGGTAAGTCCTGCTTTTCCCCATGAACAGGACTATGTAGTAAAGGCATACCTATGGCTTATACCTGTGGACGATTTTGAGAGTTCATTTACTCTCACAGCCTGAACTGGGGCTAAGCTTCTATGGTGATTACATTCTACATGGCCCACACAGCCACACATAGCCAGAATGATGAAGTTATCCAAGAAGCAGCTTGTCAAGTTCCCTCTTGAAAATTGCCACATTTGTCTCAACATTTCTTATATTTGTTGGCAAGAGGTTGAAGAGTTGTTGTGCTGTGTCTTGTGTGTTCATAGCATCCAGACTTCTCATTGGATTTACTTTACATTGCTTCCATATCTTACTAAGGTACTGTATGTAGTAATTTTATGGTGTACGTTTGGAACCTGACCTTCCAGTATTTTCCAAATGAATATTATGGGAACTCATTCATTTGTATCCCATGAAGTACAAATTGAATGCTTTGAGGCAATCCCAATACCTATAGTTTAATTGGTTTACTGATTATATGTGGGAAGTAAACATCGCTGTGTTTTCCACCTCTGCAATCTTGCCTGCCTTGGAGAAGGACATTAGGACCAAACAATATTCCATTTGAGATAACACCAATACTTTGAGAGTTCCACCATTAGTGTTACCATTGAACACAATTCCTTGCGTTGAATGGTAAAACTGTTTTGGACAGTTCATAATATTTCATTTTTTTCCAAGCGAATGTTTTAGATGATGAATCTAAGTTTTTATAAGAGGATATTCACTAGGTTTTTGTTTTATACTTAGATTCTTAATGTCTCATCATCATTTGAGTATCTTAGCAATTCTGTGCTGGTAATTTTTCACTCTTCTATATTATAATTTTGATAAAGCAGGCTATACTGCTCTTTCAAAACATTAGAAACAAGCAAAATATTATACAATCAGTGGAAGAGTCATTCTGGCATAAACAAACATTCAACAGGATTACCTTTTACAGACTGAATGGGATCAACTACAACAGCAACAGCACGTTCTGAGAGGGCCTCAAAACTCTGCTGTGTGTTTATATCAACACCTGAAAGCCAGCAGCCAAAGCCAGGGTGAGAGTGGTACCATCCAACTACCATCTCTGGTCGTCCAACCTGCTTCAACATGTCCAGCATTTTGGCTTGGAAAACAGGATCTACAGCTTCAACAGATACTCCCTAAATAAAAGATATACAAATTAATTAAAATATGTTGAGTATCAAATATTAGTATATGTATGTATATATTCATACATATATACACTAACACAAATGGCAGTTGAAAGGAACCTCTAAATTATAGACACGAATCATTAACAAGCGTGGTAGTCAAAACACTAGAAAAAATAGTTAAAAGCCAAATTGGTTGAACACCTAGAGCGTAACGACATAACGGACAGACAGTATGGTTTTCGAACAGGAAGATAACAGAGATTTTACAGGAAGAAGACAGTTGGGTTGACTGCATCTATCTGGACCTAAAAAAGGTATCTGACAGAGCTCCACATAAATGATTGCTCTGGAAACTGGAATATATTGGAGGAATGACAGGTATGCTTCTAACATGGATGAAAATTTTTCTGACAGAAAAATGAGGGCAGTAATCAGAGGCAATGTATCGGACTGGAGAAATGTCACGAGTGGAATACCACAGGGTTCAGTTCTTGCACCGGTGATGTTCATTGTCTACATGAATGATCTACCAGTTGTAATACAGAATTATATGAACATGTTTGCTGATGATGCTAAGATACAAGGAAGGATAAGAAACTTAGATGATTGTCATGCCCTTCAAGAAGACCTGGACAAAATAATATAAATACATAGATGGCAAAATACTCAAGAAACTGAAGTCGACTTTTTGCTAAACCAAAGCTGGAATATGCAGCAGTCGTATGGTATTATCTTAACAAGCATATCAACAAACTGGAAAAGGAGCAAAGATATGCAACTAAATGGCTCCCAGTACTGAAGGACAAGAGCTACGAGGAGAGGTTAGAGGCATTATATATTCCAAAACTAGAAGATAGAAAAAGAGGTGATATGATCACTGTGACAGACTTCGGCGCCATCTACGATCTGGGTGCCGAACTATACAAGTCAACCCTCCCAGTAATCATAGCTTCTCATCTTTTAGTCTGCCAGGCTGAAAGGTGACAAGGGACCAGAGGCAGGCCAGGGAAGGCAGTGAAGTCGGGACAGTGGATGACAGAGGTCGACCTGGATGGACTAGCCAAGTGGGCTGGTCGAGCGCTGTGGACTTTACTCTTGGAGGTGCTAGCCAGTGGGGCTGGTCGAGTGTTGCAGGCTTTGTTGCTTGGGCGTACCAGTGAGTGCGCAAAGAAGACCTCGGCAGAAGCACTTTGGGATTGTCAACCGTGAAGCAGGCCAGCAACGCCAATCCTTTTGACCTCTCATAGCGTTGTATATATTATATATATGGATTCTTTTAATATTACTGTACCTTTAAACATTACACTATATTTCCACCAAGATTAGGGTCCTCTGAACTTGAGTAGGATCACAGTTTATAAAAGAACCCGGTTACGAAGGGTTCGTAACAATCACTACTTACAAAATAATAACAGGAATCGATAAAATTGATAGGGAAGAATTACCGAGACCTGGAACTTCAAGAACAAGAAGTCATGATTTAAATTGACTATACAAAGCTGCCGAAGAGTTAAGAAAATTCACGTTCACAAATAGAGTGGTAGATAGTTGGAACAATTTGGCGAGAATGTTGGGGGAGGCAAAAAACCATCAGTAATTTCAAAGCGTTATACACAAAAGATTACTGGAAGATGGGACACCATGAGCATATCTCTCATCTGGAATTACACTTATGTAATTACTGAAGCTCATTAGCACATTCTCTTGTCCCACAAGAAAATTTCATACTATTCACATGAAGCAACTAGAATATTAATTTTTCTTTCTAAGGCAATTTGGGAGTTATGTACAGAATAAACACTTACAGTTCCACTCTGAGCATGGCAAAGACATCAATAACTCTGACAGTGTAGTCATCAACAAACTCTCGAGCATAAGACCCATCACTTCCATTGGCACTCCAGCTCGACCGTGCTTTAGCATCTTCAGTAGTGCCAAAGATGAAATGTAAACCTGAGGAAAGATTATTTTTGATGAATACTCACCTTGATGAATTATAAAAATCTAAAACTAGTTTTGTAAAAAAGAAATAAACTGACAGAAGACTGAATTATATACAGCAAACGGTTCATCATAAACAAAATAAAAATTTCACTAAGGTAGAAAACATTTGCAAACCTGTTCAGCAGTATCAGGAACTGGAGCATCATTGGGCGGGGGTCCTTGACAAGTGCTGGTAGACCACCTCCAAGGCGCAGTAACGATCCATGTTTTACTGCGCAAGATACTGTACATAATATTTACTAATTCACATTTACAAGATACCAGACTGAAACACTTTATGTATTACCCATTTAACCATTAGCATAGGTTACACAAACCCTCTTAGCACAGGTATTACCTATATAACCATCAAGTGTGCAGTTACAAATAATCTTAGTAATGTGGCAAGGGAATTAATAAAGCAATGTGCACAAAAACCCTTTCGCTGTATGTTTGAGGCTCAAAAAACCGTGTTTGAAATGTAATGAAATTACTTAAATTATCTGCTAGATTAAGGACCTGCCCGAAACGCTGCGCGTACTAGTGGCTTTACAAGATTGTAAATACTATGCTATGTATTCTCACAAACACACACAATTGTGTGTTATTTTGCCAATATAACAGTTTAAATTAAATAAATAAGGAGATATAAACACGTACTGAAAAAAAATAGATTTTTAACACAAAATTTGGATTACCCAGGGAAGCCACACGAGTCCCACCACTGGCCTAACAGTCCTTACCTAAGGTAAGGTAATTATCGAGAAAGCATAAGCAGTATGACTATATAACCTAAGCTAACAGTCTAACACTATAAAAAATGTAATTTCTCGAAAATGACTTGACCATTACCCATGAATACCTCTAGTCTGACGAATCCCATCGTAAATGCTGACGAAATACATAAAATGCGTATTTGCTAATAACCTGAACTTCACAGCATGCAGTTACAATACACACCAACACATAACCCAACTAGACTGCTAGATAAGGTAGAGGTAGATAAATACCACTGTGTAGACAAGAGAGGAGAGAGGTGCCGGGCCGCTGCTGCTGCTCCTCGACGCTTACAGTCCAAATTTGTCAACATTGCTCAAAACTCGACTTAATGAAGAGTTAACCTGTTTCACCTCTTTTGAAGCCGTTTACGATAGGTATGTTTTATATTTTATTATAAATTGGCAAAATGGAAGATATATTTTACGATAACTACTTTTCAGGTTTATAAATAATTTATTAAGTCGACTTTATATTAATAAATTATAGAATAGCTTATATTACAATGTTTAATACACTTTATTTATTAAAACGATAGAATAATAACTATATGTTATTAAAGAAACTGACATCAGCCCTGTTGCTTTTATACATAAATATTAAAGTTGCCTGTGTAAATTCTATCCGAAACAGTTTGTTAACTTTACAACAGCAGTTATCACATCTCTGTGCTCTTTACTACCTCTTGTTACAGCCACTTAGCCCAGTAGTCTTTATTTGATTACAATGATTTATAATTGTATTATATCTGATTGAACATTATATAAATCCAGTAAAATCCGTCAGAAGTTATCCATCTACGTCCATAAACTTCCATATTTAGCTAGCCTATCATATCTCCATAGCTAATTAACGGTGCATATTTTGACCTGAATGAGTTAACGAGTAATCAAGTGAGTGTGTGAGTATTATATAGTGTGAGGTGTTGAGCCATGTGGTGTGAGTGTGAGAGTGGCGGGGAAGTGAGCCATCAGTGTGGCTCCACAACACTGACAACATGGGCGATAGCGAGGTGGGTTGGCACACACACATGTCTTGATATATTTATATACCTTATCTTGCCTGCTTTAATGATTATGGCAAATTAGTAGCGAGATTAACGGCGTGCCTCGCTCTACAGGTGATAGAGAAGCTTAAAGGGGTGCCGCAGCTGCTGGCGTCGACGTCTAGAGCCAGTAGAGCAGCCGGCATCAACACAGCTCTGGAGGTTGTCAATAGACAAGGTATTTGCTTATATACTCGTAGGTGTATTTCAAGTGACTGCTGGCAGCTGTATTGTCAGAATCATCGTTTGTGGGATCCCTGCATATCTTGTGTGACTTGTAGCACCACACTTGACACAATGTTTGGAATCTTACAATAACAAAGTTCAGTATAGGCATTTTTATCCCACTATGGTCCCAGGTCTTATTATTTAGTGAGGAAAGTGGCCAGCTTGGAGGTTGTGTAACAATCTCTGAGGGGGGGCAGGTACTGGAGATGGTGGTACCCGACTTCTGCACTTTTGGTACGTTGCTATGTGTCGGTAGGTCGTATTCTGGGGAATATTAGGATTAAGTTGACCAGACCACACACTAGAAGGTGAAGGGATGACAACGACGTTTCGGTCCGTCCTGGACCATTCTCAAGTCGATTATAATCCTGTATTAGAATTTGCCTGAAATGCTATGCGTGCTAGTGGCTGTACCAGAATGTAAGATCTCTTGTATATATAATTTTTATTGCCCAAGTGTAATTACTTAAGTGTAGTTACAGGATGAGAGCTACGCTCGTGGTGTCCCGTCTTCCCAGCACTCTTTGTCATATAACGCTTTGAAACTACTGACGGTCTTGGCCTCCACCACCTTCTCCCCCAACTTGTTCCAACCGTCTACCACTCTGTTTGCGAAAGTGAATTTTCTTATATTTCTTCGGCATCTGTGTTTAGCTAGTTTATATCTATGACCTCTTGTTCTCAAAGTTCCAGGTCTCAGGAAATCTTCCCTATTGATTTTATCAATTCCTGTTACTATTTTGTATGTAGTGATCATATCGCCTCTTTTTCTTGTCTTCTAGTTTTGGCATATTTAATGCCTCTAACCTCTCTTCATAGCTCTTGCCCTTCAGTTCTGGGAGCCACTTAGTAGCATGTCTTTGCACCTTTTCCAGTTTGTTGATGTGCTTCTTAAGATATGGGCACCACACAACCGCTGCATATTCTAGCTTTGGCCTGCATATGTGTGTGTGTGTAAATATTATATATAAATAAATAAAAATAAAAGTTTATTTTAAATGAAATTTTGCCACTTGTATAGCAGCAAGCATATGCTTACAATTAAAATAATCTATTATGTTTGTTTCAACCCAACATGGGTAGAACTCATTGTTGTACTTTTAGCATCACTTCTGTCAGTTCCAGAATAAACTGTCACCTGGGCACATTAACTGCTAAGTAGACAGGGGCATTAGGGGAATTCACCCAAACATTTCTGTTCCGCCCAGGATTTGAACCCAGAATTCTCTCTACAGTATTAACAATTGAGAATTCCGGGTTCAAATCCTGGGCGGAACAGAAATGTTTGGGTGCATTTCCCTAATGCCCCTGTCTACTTAGCAGTTAATGTGCCCAGGTGACAGTTTATTCTGGAACTGACAGAAGTGATGCTAAAAGTACAACAATGAGTTCTACCCATGTTGGGTTGAAACAAACATAATAGATTATTTTAATTGTAAGCATATGCTTACTGCTATACAAGTGGCAAAATTTCATTTAAAATAAATTGTTAATAGAGAGCGAACAAACGGACGTGTAAACTTTGTAGCAATCCCTGGCGCTCCAGATTTTGCAGCATTCCCTGGTGCAGTTGGCATACGAATATTTCTTTTTCAGAATTACCAGAAGTTGTTGTGAAAGGGGTATCTCGCCTGGCTGTGCAGGTGGTGCAGAATTACACAGATGGTCCACTACGAAGCAAATTACAGGAGTTGGTTTACACCTTGGCTAAAAAGCATGCAGCATCCATCCCAGTTCTGGCACAGTCACTCCACCACCAGGCCCAGCACCATGCAAATGCACCTCATTCTTCGTAAGTGTTTTGCGGTCATTAATAAATTTGTTTACAATAAGTATTTACAAATAAAAACTGTGTTCATAGTCTCAATACAAAAAACTCTACGTAGAATACAGGGTACCTAATTGTGCTTGCGGGGATTGAGCTTTGTCTCTTTGGTCCCGCCTCTCAACTGTCAATCAACTGGTGTACAGATTCCTGAGCCTACTGGGCTCTATCATATCTACATTTGAAACTGTGTATGGAGTCAGCCTCCACCACATCACTGCCTAGTGCATTCCATTTATTAACTACTCTGACACTGAAAAAAATGTCAGGTGTAAGCATATAAAATATGTATTCAGTGTCCCTCTTAAAAAATAAAGAACAAGGTTAAACTTGGAAAGAGGACTCTTAATTTAAGAATTATACCTCAAATTATTATTACAATATTACAATAAACACAAGTGAAACACCTTGCCTAGCACTCGTTGTACACCACTTGCCGTAACTCTCGCGAACCATCAGTTATTTTGATAATTTCACTTGTAAACAAAGGATGTCTGTACTGAATTAAAGCCTCAATTAAGTGATGCTGTTAGCACCTCAGCAATATTTATATTTTTTCTTTTTTGTTTCCTTTGATTTCCAGTGTGAGTCCATGGACCCGGACCTTTTATAATGATTTGGTAAACTGTTCTAGGTATTCATAATACTGTACTGTATTGTCTTGATATGCTTAGTATTAGGAATGGAATGCCACTTATGACTGGCTTCAATCAAAACATGCGTAGTTAGATTGCTTCATTGTAGCATAACACATTTTCCTTCTTGACTAATGCACTATTTTAGCATTGCACTAATGTGTCTTTACTGAACGGTTTCAGCCGTGCCCTTGCTCGTGTCCATATATCTCCGATGGAGGTGGCAGCCAGAGTGTGGTGCATAGCAGCCGGTGCCAAACATTCCCTCGGCTCTAAAGAAGCGACGGCATTAACCGAGGCTTTAGCTGTCCATTTTGCAATAACTGTTGCGGCTAACCATGTCATCTTCACCCGAAGAGCCAATAAGGCAATTGGCTCCTTACTGAAGGATGAATCACTTCTCAAGGCTGTGTGTCAAGTATGTAGCTCACTTACATTTTAACTTTTATATTTTGGAAGTTATCTCATATTTGAGTAAGTCATGAGCCTTTTCATTTGGCGTTGCATCCGTCTGTAGAAAGCCAAAGATGTCATATGTCTGCTTTTTTTGTTCTGGAGTGGGGTTTAAAATATTTTTCTACAAATTGAGTAGAAGTGAGTTTATTCTTGCTGGTAGTCTGGTATAATATAGTCTTGCTTGCTGGTATAAATAGACAAATCTAAAAATTATAGGTGTCAAAGGTATATATAATTTTCTGTAAACTATAGGTTTTGTGTAGCTTACATTAACTTTTGTTTTAATAGATTGTGCTATCACAGTTGTCTAAGTATTTATATAGTGTGACTTGTAATTTGTAAAATGGCCATAGGTAAATATGGTACATACCTGGTAAATAATATAGTTGATATTTATAGGAAGGAATGTAACTAAATTGAACATAATTCACTACAGTACATTATTTGTTCCATAGGCTATTATCAGCGGTGATGTTACCATTCATCGCGTCATCTTGGGTGGCCATCTACTGCAGAGTATGGTTGAGGCCAAACTTACTTCCCCTATTGATAACTTCAAGCAGGTGCTAATTGAAGCATACGTAAAAAATGTGCTTCAATCAAAGAATAAAGTAAGACAATTATTTATCTAACATCTGTTTTTCAATCTGTTAGGTTATTAATTTTTTGTAATGTTAACTGTTTAGAATATGGTGATCATCTATAAGAATTGACATGTACAAATTAAAATATTACTTTCATAATTTATGTAAGAAATAGAGCATTGAGTATAATGAAACCACTTTCTGGCGAGATCTCTATTGGCTCTTCAGAGCTCTTATACATTAGTACCTCCTGAATTAATATCGTCTCACCAGGTGTCTTAAGACGATCTTACAGTACGCCAGTAGCAGGGGCACATTGTGTCAGCAGGGCAGACAGCCCACCTGCCTGCCTTCATAATTCTCACTGTATTTTCCATTTCTAAACTTTCCCTTCACCCCCAAAACCTTCCCTTCACCCCCACCCCTCCCAAAAAAGGGGGGGTGCTAAAATCCTGCTTCCTCGTGAGAGGCAGGATAAGACGCCAAACATTGAGGGAAACTCCACCCACCAAAAAGATAAAAATAAAAGAGGGTACCTCCCAACTTTCCAGTACACTCTCATACTTGTTTTTGAAACTGTGAATAATAGGGCCTTCAACCACCTCTGGTTCTGGCTTATTCCAGTTGTTTGTCACTCTCCACAATAGGAAAACTTCCATACATTTCTGTAACTCTGGTGTTTCTAATTTCTGCCCGTGTCTCGTTCTGTTGTCCCTCACCGGGAAGACTCGCTCCCATCATATTAGTATTTTCTTGGCTGTGATCAGTTTATCTCGTGTCCTTCTCTTTGTGTTGTTAGTGTTAGCTAATTTCCCATATTTGTTTCCTGTCTTCTGGAAAATTTTAGGGCCTTCTCAATTATTTACTTTTGCATTACCAATAGATGCTTTCATGCTGGAACTGTGTGTTATGAGACTGGTCTTAACATAAGACAATTTTTTTTAGAATTCTCCAATAGAGTTCTTGAAAACCATACTTATGTTTCTATTATTGCATATGCACCAGATGTTACCTGCTTGATACCTGCTTGATGGGGTTCTGGGAGTTGTTCTACTCCCCAAGCCCAGCCTGAGGCCAGGCTTGACTTGTGAGAGTTTGGTCCACCAGGCTGTTGATTGGAGCAGCCCGCAGACCCACATACCCATCACAGCCCAGTTGGTCTGGCACTCCTTGAAGAAAACAGTCTAGTTTTCTCTTGAAGATGTTCACGGTTGTTCTGGCAATATTTATTACTATGTTCTGGTAATGCATTCCTCTGCTATTAAGGCAGATGTTAATTAATAATCAACTCGCAGGTCTTTTGTAGGGGGCATTGAAGGGCCCCCAGTGCCTTCCCGAAGCTAACTCCCTGAGATTGCTCTATGCAAGTGGATCATATTAAATATGGGAGTTCTATTTGGCTTCCCAGTGACCAGAGCTAAAACTTGGTTCCCATCACAGAGCAATTGGCAATTTGCCACCATGCCTGAAAAGCATCTAGAAAGTCCGATGCTTTCTGACCTTCTGAAATGTGAGAAGAATTTAATCCAGAATTTGCTACATTATAGTGGGAGATTTTTTTTATTGAATTCCTTGCCATAGGATAATCCTTTCTATGATTATATACAAAATGTTATAAAAGTATTTTAATATTTTGGATACATTTTTGCTGTCTTTTAAAGCAATGTGGGCTATCTTTTTCTTGTAGACATAATGTAATATAGCCTTAAGTTCTTGACAATGAATTGTTTAGAAAATACACCTTCTTTTGTAGCCCTGGCCATTCATTCTGGAACACACCCGACCACTGCTGCGTCAACTGACTCACCAGGAGTTCTCAAGTGTAGTTTTGCCAGCTGCTAAGAAAGCTCTCTTGCGCAACCCTGAGGTTACTCTTCAAGCCGTAGCCTACCTCTGCTCTGGACTCAATCTCGATCTGAGCAAATATGGGGCTGATTTGACAAAGACATTAGCAAGTAAGTTCCTTTATTACTTATTACAAATTTAGGTGCACATATATTTATGCTTTAGTAACTCGCTCAAATGAACCTCTCTATTGAACATAAGCATTTGTTGAACATATTAGTGTTCAGTTTAAATTGTTTATTGTAATGTATAAGTGTCCTCTTGTGAGGATTGTTCGCCTAAACCACCACTATGCCAGCCTGTCAGGATGTGTAAATGGTGAGTCTACTTAATGAAAACATAAACTACATATAATGTGTATATAATATATATACAGTATACTATACACAGTGAGCAATTTGATGAAACTGCTCACTGGGGAGAGGGCTACAGATTATCATGCAGCATCACTCACGGTGAACAGCCAACCACATTGTTCATTCATTTGCACAGAAGGGGTGGGTGGGAGGAGCTTTGGAACCAAGATCACATGAGGCACCAACCTTATTTGCTGGTTTAAAATTCAGTACACCAGTACAGTTGCTTATGGTTCACCTTCAGTGCAAATCTTCAACTTTAAGAAGCAGCATACCACCCTTAAACGTCAAAACGCTGCGCGCGCGCGCACACACGATTAACTAGAAGTGGGAAAGTTAAGGCGTGTCGTAAAGTATGTACACTGAACCGAGGCGGCATTGTTTCAGGGTCACTAGCTTTTCCGATTGTTGAACAAGGCAACCACTGCTCTGGGGTAGCATGGCACAAGAGCTATTTTTCATATATCTGATACACGTGTGGTTTAATCCCAAAAAGCGAGTGACTAGGGGAGGTCTCAGAGCTTCCCCAGGCCAGTAACACCTTCTCGAGTCAGCTGTTCTACCTTGTCTACCTTGTTCTCCATCAAAGGAGACTTTTTAATTTAATTGTTCATGTGATAATCAAGTATCACACACATGGTGTGTGTCCCATATAGTGTCATGGATTTTGTCTGTGCTAGGGGGGTTTGACCTAGCATTCGAAATGCAAAAATGTAGGATAAGGCCTATTGTTTCTACATGTACCATCAGGAAAGTATAGGAAAAGAAGTATAATAAAGAAATACCTGAAAGCAATCCATAGTTACTTAAATATATAGTATTTTGTTAATTTTTCTATTGGTAATTTGTTAAATTTAATTAAAATCGTTAACATGTATTTGTAAATGTGTTTCTGTAGGCCCTCTCCATGCAAAGGAAGATCAAGTTCGAGATGATACCGTCGAGGTGTGTCGGCAACTAGCAAAGCAGTGTAGTGATGTAACTGCTGTAGAAGCCTTTGTGAAGCTATTGTTTGACATCTTTTTTGGTTCTGATGGAAAGCTTACTGTTACAACGCACAAAGTGTCAGTACTTCAGGTTAGTAGTGCAGTATTAAGAAGTCACTCTGAGATAGCTGCAGGGAGCCAGTGAAGCTCTACCAGAAAGAGGTGTATTTAACACTGTTTTGCTTTTAATTCTCAAATTAAATATAATGGTGTAGGAATTTTGTAATTGATTGCTATCATATTTTGCCCAAATTTTAAATATTGAAGGTGAAAAAAGATTAGAGAGGTGTTTTGACAAATAACAAAGTTTATTTTTCATATACTGTTCTATATTTTAAAGGTGAAGATTCACATATTAAGCAACTTGAGATACATTAAGTGGGATATACATTTTCAATTATATTTGCAGGGTGTTGAAGCTGTAAGTGAACACAGTGTTACAGGCAGTAGCTCCTATGGTTTATCAGTAAATGTGTTGGAAAAGATGATCAAAGTGTTGGAGACTGAGAGCCATGAAGGAACTCTGATACAGGCTCTTGTGGCTCTTGCAGCTTGGTCAGTAAAGTTTACCTCGGATATTCCTCAGAAGCTCCTCGAATTCTTGCCAGTAAGTTCCACTTTCATTTAGTGAGATTTACTATTGTACATGCAAATTGCTATATATTTTCTGATGTGGATGTTAAGTTATACTGTTACTACTTCTGAAACACTTGCTGGGTATTATGGGCTTCTCAAATGTACACATGTAGCTTGCAGTTGCTGGTAACTGTTAAAATTATTATATACATGCTGGAGTAAAACTTATGTACAAAGATTGCATGTGTGTTCTTCATATTTTGTTGTCCTTCATAAAGATCCATACGTTCACCAACAAAATTTAAATTTTGTATTTAATGACTTCTTTTCCAACAGAAAGGGATGACACTGAAAACTTCTACGACTAGTGTACGAGCTGCCTACGTGCGGTGTATGTTGAGTTGTGTAACACCATCAAATGCCTGTAAAGCTGCATGCATCATTCCCCATTTATTGGCCAGCATTGATAAAGCACTTAGCCAAAGTACCCAGGTAAGATATGTATTGTTTTATTCAATATTTCTTCATTATCATTACTCTAGTCAAGCCTGGCTCTGGGCCAGGTACCCAGGTACCCCATTACCCAATTAAATATGGTGTAGAGGCATTTGTCTGGTAAGAAAGGTGAACATTGCAGATGTGGATAAGCATCAGAATGACATACAACCATTGTCAATATATTATTCACTAAAACACCAGTTAAGTATAATCATCACAACCAAATATATCAAATAAAGAAGTCAAAAGAAAGGCTCTAAGCAGAGCCAAATTAAGGAGAAAAGCAGAGATACATTTTAATCCATTGGCTATGACAATTGTTTTCAGTCCTAACCCTATGGACGATTGACATTTAAGTTCCTCCAATCAAAATTGTTGTACCTGAGTCTCCTCTGCCCTGACTTCTTACCTCTTTTTCTTGATCAGTTTTCTGTCCTGAAGTTTCTCCACTATAAACATGTTTATAGCAATCCATAAAATGCACCAAACTTCCTTCAGCATTGTGAGAATTTTTTATAATAATGTTCTAGGTACCTAGAAGTCTATAATTCAAGTAATGAACTACTATCAAGGCTCCAGCTTCAAATTATGATGAACTAGTCAAAACCTAATATAAAAATTACTTACATTAAGTTGCTGGAATGAAATGTGTTGCATGTTTGTCAGAGAAACGGCTACTGTACAAAATATTAAATATTAATACAGATATTTATAAATTTGTTTAAATGATCTGATTTACCCATCAGGTTCCTATGCTTGTTGAGGCATTAACTTCATCAGTACTTCTGCTGAGGTTGAGTGCTGCTGATATTACCTTAGAGGAGAGGGTTGCTCCAGTGTGGAACTCGTCCCTTGATCTTCAAAAGGGTTACTTTACTGGAGAAAAGTTCTTCACCCAGTCTTCAGAAGATGGTTAGTAACAATATGTACATGGTTGTTGTTGACCAATTCACACACTAGAAAATGAAGGGACGGCGGTTCGGTTTCAGTGAGAAAGTCGACCATTCTCACAATCGACTTGAGAATGGTCCAGGACAGACCGAAACGTCGTCGTCCCTTCATTTTCTAGTGTGGATTGGTCAACATACTTCAGCCACGTTATTGTGACTCATCGCCTGTACATGGTTGTTACATTACTAATATATTTGTATTAGTATTATTTATGATTTGGTTTACTATTGTCAGGTACAGAAAACCTGTACTTGGAAAATCCAGGTTCCTCTTGGCCAACTATCCACCTTTCCCTGGATGCAATCCACAACAATTTTCTGACTACTGATCAGATTAAATATTTCTTACTTTTCCTACATTAGTATCATTGTTATACATTGCAGAAGTATTAGTTAGCTTTTATCCAATTCAGTTTGATACACTATGAAACGACTATCATTTGCAAGTATTTTGATATAAACAAAAATCATTTGTACAACAACAAATTGCCAGACAAAATTATTTGTGTTTTCACATGAATAGCTGCTTGTGCTTGTTACACTTTGGGGAGGCACTTACCAAGAACATAAGGCTATTGAAATGCAATAAGTGAGCTATTTATGTATTTTTGTAAGAGTTTCTCAGTTTGTGTCATAGTTGTTGTCTATTTTATCTATCACTTCATTTTGGAAATACAACTTTTTTCTCATATCAAAGGTTAATCAATACATAATTTTTTTCTTTCACAGGTTTACTGCAGTTGGTAGCATGGTGCGAGTTGCTTTTATCACAACACGCTGGTCGCCTTGGTAATGAAAGTCATGCCATTCATCAGGCACTTGTGTGGTGTCTGGTATGCCATCACTCCAAAGTTCGAATATCGGCTCAGGCCACTACTAAAAAGCTAGTATCTTCTTTAGGAGGAGCAGTATTGGCCGCAGATCTTCTCAAGACTCTTTCAGCCATGACTGTTAACTCCAAAATTCAGGTATTTGCTGTAACTAATAGCTGTTAGGCTTATCTTCTGATTTTAGTGTAATGCTTCTAAAGCATGGCTAGGAAAAATGTCATTGTTGATTGATAATTGTGTACTGGAACGGAGAGAAAACATAAAAATGAAAGAACTTACAATTTATATTTAAAATGATCAGATGTACTGGTCCGGAAGCAATCTGGGATTGCATGAAATCCATATTTCCGAAACATTGCCCTTTCTAGGCTAGCCCTCGGTTGTTCTCTGGTGGTACTGGTCTTACCTCTGGTACCACAAACAGCCAAAAACTACCAGACCAGACCATTAAACATACCGGTATTCATATTTAATATATTAAACAAAATTGATATATTTTCTTACTTTCTGTTGTATTTATGCCCTCCCCGGATCTTCCTCCATGTGTTATACCTCCACTTTACATTTGCAGAATATTTTGTTTTTGTTCTCTGGCTTCTTGAACTTAGTTTTTGTATCACCCATTCATATCGCTTTCCGTGTTGAGTAGCTTTCTTGGTTCATTTCCTAACTTGCACTTTATATTTTCAGCATTCTTTGCTTCCGTAAACTTTCTGTACATTATACTGAACATATGTTAAAAATATTTAAATAAATTAGTTGGTTTATTCTGTTTTATTGATTTAATTTTCATAAACTGGGAAAAATTGCATGTAATTATTGCTATCATTCTACATTGTGACTGAAAACAAAATCACTAACTTACTTATGGCCTATTTTTACATTTAGTTATGAATAAGTATTTTATCAACATTGTGCTTTTCCCTATTAACTTTGAATGATGTTTGTGACAGAAAGCAGAAGAGCAAGATTCTGGGGGTGGAAGTGGAGGAGGAGAGCTGAGCCCAGCTGGGGTGGCTCAAGCTCTCACTACCATTTGTTCTCCCAGCAGTCATGATAAAGCCCAGAAAGAACACTTGGCCCTCTTAGCTCTACCAACAGCCTTCCACCCATCTCTTGGTAAGCTGCCATATCGTTTCTAAGTCTTGGTTTCCAATTAAACCACTGTGATCGAGATCAATGCTAAAATTATTATTAGTTAATGTTTTAATATATTATACCTACAGGGAAAATAAGTTTTTTCGCATGTGATTAGGGTTATCTTCCCTGTGAACTCGATAAGTACAGTTCTACTCTTGTGCGGTCAGGGGCTGTTTTCCCTGGGACAATTAGGGAAANTAGTGGACTAAATAAATCTCCCAAAATAAAACTCTCAAACTAATGCAATTCAAGCCTATCCTAACTTATATGTTAAGACTTAGTTAGGCTTAGTTTTTCTTTATACAGGTATATTTTTAGTAGTAACACTTTTTTCCACTATGTACAAATACAGCACAAAAGTGAGAATGGGTTCAATCCCTACTGTGAGAGATCATTCATTACTGCTATTGTTCCTAATTATACAGTAGCCTCCTGGATAAATTGCATCTCCAACTACAACATACTGATGAATTTTGTCCCCATGACTGCAGTTCTGGTAACCTTTATTGTAGCTTCCCCACCCTACTTAAGATCTCATCTGTATACTGTACAGGCCCTTCCACTGCTCATTTCTACTGGGAGGGAGAAATTCTGCTCTTTCTTTGCAGGGATGGTAGGTGAGGTGGAGAAACCAGTAAGCCACTCCCACTGACCCCAAGATTGACTATGAAACACTGCCGACCAAACTACTGTAATAAGAAAACTGTTTCATGCAGCAGTAACCTACCTTATTATATGCTGTTGCAAGGTTAAGGATCTCTTTAACTGTGTCTTCATTGAGGCTGCTGTGCTCATTATAATTCTGCAATGTTAAGCCTTCCATCCAAGATTTCTTATGCAGATTTAACAACATTTGTTGTTCTCTGATGAATAGAAATGATGTATAAATATTTAACATGGCAATAAAAAAATACAAAGCTGAAAAAACTAAAGCCTATATTTTATATATTTAAATGCTTTCATATATGAATTAGAATCCTCCCAGCGACTATAAGAAATATTGCCGGAACAACCGTGGACATCTTCAAGAGAAAACTGGACTGTTTTCTAAGAGAAGTTCTGGATCAGCCGGGCTGTGGTGGGCCTGCGGGCCGCTCCAAGCAACAGCCTGGTGGACCAAACTCTAACAAGTCGAGCCTGGCCTCGGGCCGGGCTTGGGGAGTAGAAGAACTCCCAGAACCTCATCAACCAGGTATCCCTACCAAAGTGATGGGCCCTGCCCATCTACTGAAGTGCAGGATTACTGCCAGACAGTTATATACAAATTATTTGAATTATAAATATGATTTGAAGAGGGATTTTATTCTCAGGCCTTTCCAGTGAGCAGAGTAGTTATCCACTCTGCCAAAAGATGTCATGAACAATATAGCAGTATGGGGCCCTTTAGGGGCCCCCATACTGCTATATTGTTGCTTGGGGGCTCCAAGCATCTATCCCCATACACCAAGGGTAGGAGGGCAGGGCATGATGCTGCCATATTGTTACTTGGTTAGTTGCTTGGAGCCCTAAAAGGGCTCCAAGGAACTTGGTGTATGGGGATAGTTAGGGCAGGGCATGATGCAGCCATATTGTTCCTTGGTTAGTTGCTTGGAGCCCTGAAAGGGCTCCAAGCAACTAACCAAGGAACTAACTTGGTGTATGGGGATAGATGCTTGGAGCCCTTTTAGGTCTCCAAGCAACTATCCCCATACACCAAGGGTAGGAGGGCAGGGCATGCATGGAAAGCCACTCAGGGACCCTTCAGAAAAAGGCATTTCATTACATTAAACACTGAATTTCTGGGAGGGCTTCCTTTGATAGATCAAAGGAAGCTTTGTGGAGCTAACTCCACAAAGAAGAACCAAGAAAGTATTATTGTGGGAGAAGGAGTTGTTGCCAGTAACCCCAGAGGAAACTGGCCCTTGGGTCAACAGTCCTAATGCCATGCATGCAATGACCAAGTAAAGACCTCTCTAAAAACATGATTAAAATGGCAAAACAATGAGCTGAATATCTGCCTAGAATATATTGGAAAAGAAAGCAGACTTCACTGTTTACTTCTAGATGTCATGTGGATAAACATAAGGTTGACTAAACATGACCACCCTGCAATCCTCCTCAAACAAGGAACCAGGGACCCCAGATTAATAAACAAAGACCCTCGAGTGGCATGCCGGGAGTAGTGCCCTGCTACCTGACTGAGAACATAACCCCTGACTGAAGCAGCCAAGCCTCACTCAACAAATGACCACTCTGGAAACCTGCAGTCTGAGTCTTCATGAGAAAGGGCAGCAAAGGCTAAAGTTGAAATAACAAACCCACAGAGCCTAAAGAACAAATACTCCACTTCTGGGAGAAGACCATGAAGCTCACCAACCCAACAACCAGAATTAAATATGGAAAAATAATGCACTTTTTTATGTAACGATACAAACACGGCTGCCAACGTACCTTTCATTCATGCGATATTTTATTGGGATTGAATAGTAGTGTCGATTAAGTCCATGAATCAGCGCCTGAAAGAGGTAGAGAAAACTCGGTCAATTAATATAAATTTTGTATAAAAATATGCGGGTGCTTTACCTACCTGCAATGACTAACTGCTTGCAACAACACCAACCTATTGGTGTTATGATACAGGCTATCAGTAGCAGTAAGAGATAAATTTCATTGAAATATTTTAAGCAAAACAAAACCAGCATCAATTGCAATGAATGCCTCTTTTTAGTAACGTTTTCAGCGACTCCCTGAAGCTATCTCACCTTAGATGGGTCCCCACTACTTTGTTACATCAGTCATAGGCATACTGTTTGGCCTATCAGAGACCAGAGAGCTACAGGAAATCTGGTAAAAGGCAAATGTAGTTCAAATATTCAAGAAAGGGGACAGATATGAAGTACTAATCTATAGACCAGTGTCATTAACATGCATTCCATGCAAGATTCTAAAGAAAGTCACCGGGAAAAGGATTCTAGAACAGTTAGAGAGTAAATGTTATGAGGCACACCATAGCTTCAGTGAGTAAAAGTCATTCTTAACAAACTTCACGGAATAGGTATGCTGCAGCATCCTTGACTGCCAAAAAGCTTTTGATACAGTTCCTCACATAAGAGTAATACACAAGATGGAGAGACAAGTGGGGATAACAGGAAAGGCACTGGACTGGGTAAGTAGTCATATAGTTTGTCGGAGAGGAGTGGAGTGGAGTGGAAAGTGGTGTTCCACAGGGTCCCATTACTGTACCTCATAACATATTTTTAATTTATTTAAATGACTTCACAGAGGGAGTGAGCTCATACATGTTGATGTTTGCAAATGATGCAAAGTTAGTGAGGAGAGTAAGAACTGAAAAGGACCGAAGGGTGCTGCATGGAAAATGTAATGAAATATCAGTTTCTGGGTGAGCCCCAGAGGCTCCCTGAAGTGCCATACTATTAGACGTCATCAGTCACAGTTCTATTGGCATACCAGGGACCACGAGCCAGAACATGGCCTCCTCAGAGGGGGCCAGGGAGCGATGGGCCATGAACACTACATTTAAAGGTTATCTTTGCCATCAGCCAAGGAAGCACCCAGAAAGATAGGCAAATAAAAACAGACTACTGCATGGTTAAAACAAAACTGAAGCCTCAATATTGCCAAAAAAGTCTCCCACAATGAAAACAAAATTTTGTGAAACTAGCCCCCCCCCCCCGATTGCCCCCACACCCCCAATGCCTTAGGGAAGGAGGGAGCCGGCCTGAGTCAGCCGGGCCTCTCACAGTCCAGTTCTATAATCATTAACCTTGCCAATGACCTGGGGCAGGAAAGGTTTAAGGAAACCTATGGGGCTTACCCAGAAACTACCGTTTCATTACATTCAATGCTGGTTTTCTGTTGGGAGCTGTCGGCTCTGTGAAGCTAACTACCTACAGAGAAGAACAAAATGGGTCATTCACCAGGGAGACAGCAGCACTGCAGGTATCAAGTTGAAAAAGTGACCGATCTCTGTGACACACTACCCAATGCAACACATGACCACAGAAGACTAGGGACGTTAGGTAGATACTGTACCTGGCAGCCAAGACCTTGTTAGCCCTCCAAACCCCCTCGCCCGAATATCAGTCCTAGACATACGGGTATTACCAAAAACGGCCAACAGAGTGGCATACTTACGGACATCATGGGCATGGACATCATGGGTAGACCACAGGCTGGCTAGCTTTAATAACACTGCGGACAACCCGAGAAATACTAGCCCTGGAACAGGGAAACTGCATCTTCCCACAACAAGTCCACCAAAACTGAACCGGTGGCCCAAGGATTAGACCAGGTCAGGTCACTGAGGTGATCACTACAGTATTCGGGTTTTCACTTTGGAGACTCAACCTATTAAATTATTGTTGAACTAAACATAGTCAATATCATTCTCGTACCTGGATAGAAGGTTTCTGTAAATGTCCAAGATTAGAAGTGGTCTGTCTTGGTTCTTGTCCCAGGACCATCATGTTTGGGTTGATAAGTCGGAAAGCATCAATCACCACTTTACCTATTAAGGAGAGCATAAAGCATCATTACATAAATACTGAATCCCATTCATTGGAACTCTGTAGCTGCAATTGGAGTGAAAAACATTACTTTTAATATTAAACAATCTTAAATCAATAACTCCTTCTGATCACATCCAAATGCTCTATTAGTTAAATATTTAAGCAGTTTTTTTATCAAGTCTTTTTCTTTATAAAGTTTACCTCAAGTAACAATTTCAGAGTTGAGACCTATGTCAGAAACCATACCTTATTATTTGCCCAATCCCTTCTCCAATATACAGGGCTGAAATATTTAATTATTTCAAAGCACTTGGGGAACTATGTTTGTACTAGAATTCATAGTTTTTACAGAACTAGTTTTATTACTTTTATAGTATTGTATTACCAATTTATTTTATTTACAAAGATTGTTAATCAGATCAAATATTGAGCTGTATGGTTGCTTCCTTAGGGTAAGTCCTGCTTTTCCCCATGAACAGGACTATGTAGTCAAGGCATACCTATGGCTTATACCTGTGGACGATTTTGAGAGTTCATTTACTCTCGCAGCCTGGACTGGGACTAAGCTTCTATGGTGATTACATTCTACATGGCCCACACGGCCACACGTAGCCAGAATGATGAAGTTACCCAAGAAGCAGCTTGTCAAGTTCCCTCTTGAAAATTGCCACCTTTGTCTCGACATTTCTTATATTTGTTGGCAAGAGGTTGAAGAGCTGTTGTGCTGTGTCTTGTGTGTTCATAACATCCAGACTTCTCATTGGATTTACTTTACATTTCTTCCACATCTTACTAAGGTACTGTATGTAGTAATTTTATGGTGTAGGTTTGGAACCTGACCTTCCAGTATTTTCCAAATAAATATTATGGGAACTCGTTCATTTGTATCCCATGAAGTACAAATTGAATGCTCTGAGGCAATCCCAATACCTATAGTTTAATTGGTTCACTGATTATATGTGGGGTAGTAAACATCGCTATGTTTTTCAACCCTGCAATCTTGCCTGCCTTGGAAAAGGATATTAGGACCAAACAATATTCCATTTGTGATAGCACCGGTACTTTGAGAGTACCACCATTAGTGTTACCATTTAACAATTCCTTGCGTTGAATGGTAAAACTGTTTTGGACAGTTCATAATATTTTGTTTTTCCAAGTGAATGTTTTAGATGATGAATCTGGAAGTTTTTATAAAAGGATATTCACTAGGTTTTTGTTTTATATTTGGATTCCTAATGTCTCATCATCATTTGAGTATCTTAGCAATTCTGTGCTGGTAAATTTTCACTCTTCTATATTATAATTTTGATAAATCAGGCTATACTGCTCTTTCAAAACTTTAGAAACAAGCAAAATATTATACAATCAGTGGAAGAGTCATTCTGGCATAAACAAACATTCAACAGGATTACCTTTTACAGACTGAATGGGATCAACTACAACAGCAACAGCACGTTCTGAGAGGGCCTCAAAACTCTGCTGTGTGTTTATATCAACACCTGAAAGCCAGCAGCCAAAGCCAGGGTGAGAGTGGTACCATCCAACTACCATCTCTGGTCGTCCAACCTGCTTCAACATGTCCAGCATTTTGGCTTGGAAAACAGGATCTACAGCTTCAACAGATACTCCCTAAATAAAAGATATACAAATTAATTAAAATATGTTGAGTATCAAATATTAGTATATGTATGTATATATTCATACATATATACACTAACACAAATGGCAGTTGAAAGGAACCTCTAAATTATAGACACGAATCATTAACAAGCGTGGTAGTCAAAACACTAGAAAAAATAGTTAAAGCCAAATTGGTTGAACACCTAGAGGGTAACGACATAACGGACAGACAGTATGGTTTTCGAACAGGAAGATCACAGAGATTTTACAGGAAGAAGACAGTTGGGTTGACTGCATCTATCTGGACCTAAAAAAGGTATCTGACAGAGCTCCACATAAATGGTTGCTCTGGAAACTGGAATATATTGGAGGAATGACAGGTATGCTTCTAACATGGATGAAAATTTTTCTGACAGAAAAATGAGGGCAGTAATCAAAGGCAATGTATCGGACAAGAGAAATGTCACAAGTGGAATACCACAGGGTTCAGTTCTTGCACCGGTGATGTTCATTGTCTACATGAATGATCTACCAGTTGTAATACAGAATTATATGAACATGTTTGCTGATGATGCTAAGATAATAGGAAGGATAAGAAACTTAGATGATTGTCATGCCCTTCAAGAAGACCTGGACAAAATAATATAAATACATAGATGGCAAAATACTCAAGAAACTGAAGTCGACTTTTTGCTAAACCAAAGCTGGAATATGCAGCAGTCGTATGGTATTATCTTAACAAGCATATCAACAAACTGGAAATGGAGCAAAGATATGCAACTAAATGGCTCCCAGTACTGAAGGACAAGAGCTACGAGGAGAGGTTAGAGGCATTATATATTCCAAAACTAGAAGATAGAAAAAGAGGTGATATGATCACTGTGACAGACTTCGGCGCCATCTACGATCTGGGTGCCGAACTATACAAGTCAACCCTCCCAGTAATCATAGCTTCTCATCTTTTAGTCTGCCAGGCTGAAAGGTGACAAGGGACCAGAGGCAGGCCAGGGAAGGCAGTGAAGTCGGGACAGTGGATGACAGAGGTCGACCTGGATGGACTAGCCAAGTGGGCTGGTCGAGCGCTGTGGACTTTACTCTTGGAGGTGCTAGCCAGTGGGGCTGGTCGAGTGTTGCAGGCTTTGTTGCTTGGGCGTACCAGTGAGTGCGCAAAGAAGACCTCGGCAGAAGCACTTTGGGATTGTCAACCGTGAAGCAGGCCAGCAACGCCAATCCTTTTGACCTCTCATAGCGTTGTATATATTATATATATGGATTCTTTTAATATTACTGTACCTTTAAACATTACACTATATTTCCACCAAGATTAGGGTCCTCTGAACTTGAGTAGGATCACAGTTTATAAAAGACCCGGTTACGAAGGGTTCGTAACAATCACTACTTACAAAATAATAACAGGAATCGATAAAATTGATAGGGAAGAATTACCGAGACCTGGAACTTCAAGAACAAGAAGTCATAGATTTAAATTGACTATACAAAGCTGCCGAAGAGTTAAGAAAATTCACGTTCACAAATAGAGTGGTAGATAGTTGGAACAAGTTAGGCGAGAAGGTGGGGGAGGCAAAACCATCAGTAATTTCAAAGCGTTATACAACAAAAGATTACTGGAAAGATGGGACACCATGAGCATATCTCTCATCCTGGAATTACACTTAGGTAATTACTGAAGCTCATTAGCACATTCTCTTGTCCCACAAGAAATTTCATACTATTCACATGAAGCAACTAGAATATTAATTTTTCTAAGGCAATTTGGGAGTTATGTTACAGAATAAACACTTACAGTTCCACTCTGAGGCATGGCAAAGACATCAATAACTCTGACAGTGTAGTCATCAACAAACTCTCCCAGCATAAGACCCATCACTTCCATTGGCACTCCAGCTCGACCGTGCTTTAGCATCTTCAGTAGTGCCAAAGATGAAATGTAACCTGAGGAAAGATTATTTTTGATGAATACTCACATTGATGAAATTATTAAAATCTAAAAGTAGTTTTGTAAAAAAAATAAACTGACAGAAGAACTGAATTATATACAGCAAACGGTCCAATCATAAACAAAATAAAAATTTCACTAAGGTAGAAAACATTTGCAAACCTGTTCAGCAGTATCAGGAACTGGAGCATCATTGGGCGGGGGTCCTTGACCAAGTGCTGGTAGACCACCTCCAAGGCGCAGTAGACGATCCATGTTTTACTGCGCAAGATACTGTACATAAATATTTACTAATTCACATTTACAAGATACCAGACTGAAACACTTTATGTATTACCCATTTAACCATTAAGAATGTAGTTACAAGTTACTCTTAGCACAGGTATTACCTATATAACCATCAAGTGTGCACTTACAAATAATCTTAGTAATGTGCAGAGGGAATTAATAAAGCATGTGCACAAAAACCCTTTCGCTGTATGTTTGAGGCTCAAAAAACAGTGTTGAAATGTAATGAAATTACTTAAAATTATCTGCTAGATTAAGGACCTGCCCGAAACGCTGCGCGTACTAGTGGCTTTACAAGATTGTAAATACTATGCTATGTATTCTCACAAACACACAAATTGTGTGTTATTTTGCCAATTATAAAAGTTAAAATTAAATAAATAAGGAGATATAAACACGTACTGAAAAAAATAGATTTTTAAGCAAAATTTGGATTACCCAGGGAAGGCCACACGAGTCCCACCACTGGCCTAACAGTCTTACCTAAGGTAAGGTAATTATCAGGAGAAAGCACTAAGCCAGTATGACTATATAACCTAAGCTAACAGTCTAACAACTAAAAAAAATGTAATTTCTCGAAAATGACTTGACCATTACCCATGAATACCCTCTAGTCTGACTAATCCATCGTAAAATGCTGACGAAATACATAAAATGCTGTATTTGCCTAAGAACCTGAACTTCACAGCATGCAGTTACAATACACTAACAACAACAATAACCCAACTAGACTGCTAGATAAGGTAGAGGTAGATAAATACACTGGTAGACAAGAGAGGAGAGAGGTGCCGGGCCGCTGCTGCTGCTCCTCGACGCTTACAGTCCAAATTTGTCAACATTGCTCAAAACTCGACTTAATGAAGCAGTTAACCTGTTCACCTCTTTTGAAGCCGTTTAAGATAGGTATGTTTTATATTTTATTATAAATTGGCAAAATAGGAAGATATTTTTACGATAACTACTTTTCAGGTTATAAATAATTTATTAAGTCGACTTTATATTAATAAATTATAGAGATAGCTTATATTACAATGTTTAATACACTTTATTTATTAAAACGAATAAGAATAATAACTATATGTTATTAAAGAAACTGACATCAGCCCTGTGCTTTTATACATAAATATTAAAGTTGCCTGTGTAAATTCTATCCGAAACAGTTTGTTAACTTTACAACAGCACTTGTCACATCTCTGTGCTCTTTACTACCTCTTGTTACAGCCACTTAGCCCAGTAGTCTTTATTTGATTACAATGATTTATAATTGTATTATATCTGATTGAACATTATATAAATCCAGTAAAATCCGTCAGAAGTTATCCATCTACGTCCATAAACTTCCATATTTAGCTAGCCTATCATATCTCCATAGCTAATTAACGGTGCATATTTTGACCTGAATGAGTTAACGAGTAATCAAGTGAGTGTGTGAGTATTATATAGTGTGAGGTGTTGAGCCATGTGGTGTGAGTGTGAGAGTGGCGGGGAAGTGAGCCATCAGTGTGGCTCCACAACACTGACAACATGGGCGATAGCGAGGTGGGTTGGCACACACACATGTCTTGATATATTTATATACCTTATCTTGCCTGCTTTAATGATTATGGCAAATTAGTAGCGAGATTAACGGCGTGCCTCGCTCTACAGGTGATAGAGAAGCTTAAAGGGTGCCGCAGCTGCTGGCGTCGACGTCTAGAGCCAGTAGAGCAGCCGGCATCAACACAGCTCTGGAGGTTGTCAATAGACAAGGTATTTGCTTATATACTCGTAGGTGTATTTCAA
Organism: Procambarus virginalis; assembly: GCA_020271785.1. NCBI lineage: Eukaryota > Metazoa > Arthropoda > Malacostraca > Decapoda > Cambaridae > Procambarus > Procambarus virginalis. The sequence goes on along the minus strand of WNGS01162917.1, from coordinate 377,421 downwards.
GTGACTGCTGGCAGCTGTATTGTCAGAATCATCGTTTGTGGGATCCCTGCATATCTTGTGTGACTTGTAGCACCACACTTGACACAATGTTTGGAATCTTACAATAACAAAGTTCAGTATAGGCATTTTTATCCCACTATGGTCCCAGGTCTTATTATTTAGTGAGGAAAGTGGCCAGCTTGGAGGTTGTGTAACAATCTCTGAGGGGGGGCAGGCACTGGAGATGGTGGTACCCGACTTCTGCACTTTTGGTACGTTGCTATGTGTCGGTAGGTCGTATTCTGGGGAATATTAGGATTAAGTTGACCAGACCACACACTAGAAGGTGAAGGGATGACAACGACGTTTCGGTCCGTCCTGGACCATTCTCAAGTCGATTAATCCTGTATTAGAATTTGCCTGAAATGCTATGCGTGCTAGTGGCTGTACCAGAATGTAAGATCTCTTGTATATATAATTTTTATTGCCCAAGTGTAATTACCTAAGTGTAGTTACAGGATGAGAGCTACGCTCGTGGTGTCCCGTCTTCCCAGCACTCTTTGTCATATAACGCTTTGAAACTACTGACGGTCTTGGCCTCCACCACCTTCTCCCCTAACTTGTTCCAACCGTCTACCACTCTGTTTGCGAAAGTGAATTTTCTTATATTTCTTCGGCATCTGTGTTTAGCTAGTTTATATCTATGACCTCTTGTTCTCAAAGTTCCAGGTCTCGGGAAATCTTCCCTATTGATTTTATCAATTCCTGTTACTATTTTGTATGTAGTGATCATATCGCCTCTTTTTCTTGTCTTCTAGTTTTGGCATATTAATGCCTCTAACCTCTCTTCATAGCTCTTGCCCTTCAGTTCTGGGAGCCACTTAGTAGCATGTCTTTGCACCTTTTCCAGTTTGTTGATGTGCTTCTTAAGATATGGGCACCACACAACCGCTGCATATTCTAGCTTTGGCCTGCATATGTGTGTGTGTGTAAATATATATATAAATAAATAAAAATAAAAGTTTATTTTAAATGAAATTTTGCCACTTGTATAGCAGCAAGCATATGCTTACAATTAAAATAATCTATTATGTTTGTTTCAACCCAACATGGTAGAACTCATTGTTGTACTTTTAGCATCACTTCTGTCAGTTCCAGAATAAACTGTCACCTGGGCACATTAACTGCTAAGTAGACAGGGGCATTAGGGGAATTCACCCAAACATTTCTGTTCCGCCCAGGATTTGAACCCAGAATTCTCTCTACAGTATTAACAATTGAGAATTCCGGGTTCAAATCCTGGGCGGAACAGAAATGTTTGGGTGCATTTCCCTAATGCCCCTGTCTACTTAGCAGTTAATGTGCCCAGGTGACAGTTTATTCTGGAACTGACAGAAGTGATGCTAAAAGTACAACAATGAGTTCTACCCATGTTGGGTTGAAACAAACATAATAGATTATTTTAATTGTAAGCATATGCTTACTGCTATACAAGTGGCAAAATTTCAGAAATAAATTGTTAATAGAGAGCGAACAAACGGACGTGTAAACTTTGTAGCAATCCCTGGCGCTCCAGATTTTGCAGCATTCCCTGGTGCAGTTGGCATACGAATATTTCTTTTTCAGAATTACCAGAAGTTGTTGTGAAGGGTATCTCGCCTGGCTGTGCAGGTGGTGCAGAATTACACAGATGGTCCACTACGAAGCAAATTACAGGAGTTGGTTTACACCTTGGCTAAAAGCATGCAGCATCCATCCCAGTTCTGGCAGTCACTCCACCACCAGGCCCAGCACCATGCAAATGCACCTCATTCTTCGTAAGTGTTTTGCGGTCATTAATAATTTGTTTACAATAAGTATTTACAAATAAAACTGTGTTCATAGTCTCATACAAAAAACTCTACGTAGAATACAGGTACTAATTGTGCTTGCGGGGATTGAGCTTTGTCTCTTTGTCCCGCCTCTCAACTGTCAATCAACTGGTGTACAGATTCCTGAGCCTACTGGGCTCTATCATATCTACATTTGAAACTGTGTATGGAGTCAGCCTCCACCACATCACTGCCTAGTGCATTCCATTTATTAACTACTCTGACACTAAAAAAATGCAGTGTGTAAGCATATAAAATATGTATTCAGTGTCCCTCTTAAAAAATAGAACAAGGTTAAACTTGGAAAGAGGACTCTTAATTTAAGAATTATACCTCAAATTATTATTACAATATTCAATAAACACAGTGAAACACCTTGCCTAGCACTTGTTGTACACCACTTGCCGTAACTCTCGCGAACCATCAGTTTTTTGATAATTTCACTTGTAAACAAGGATGTCTGTACTGAATTAAAGCCTCATTAAGTTGATGCTGTTAGCACCTCAGCAATATTTATATTTTTTCTTATTTGTTCCTTTGATTTCCAGTGTGAGTCCATGGACCCGGACCTTTATAATGATTTGGTAAACTGTTCTAGGTATTCTATAACTGTACTGTATTGTCTTGATATGCTTAGTATTAGGAATGGAATGCCACTTATGACTGGCTTCAATCAAACATGCGTAGTTAGATTGCTTCATTGTAGCATAACACATTTTCCTTCTTGACTAATGCACTTTTAGCATTGCACTAATGTGTCTTTACTGAAGGTTTCAGCCGTGCCCTTGCTCGTGTCCATATATCTCCGATGGAG